>DWAN01000348.1:0-25207 GCA_018230445.1 Heliconius hewitsoni | reverse complement strand
TCCCTCTGCCTACCCTGCTGTGTGCGGGATACAGCGTGAAGCTGATTTTGATTTTATTTTTATTTGATTAAATAACATTTTTTTTAATAAAAATGTAAATATTTTTTTATTTCTTACAGTAATTATATTATGAATGGAAACTTACATGTACTTTATTATTATATAATTTTTGGGAATGACTACATTTAAATTATTATTATTTTCATATCCTAGCCTCGGTAGACAAAGCTCAGTGTCAAGTTCCTCATTCAATATCTTGAATATTGAGTGGGGCGTGGGAAACAGTGTCTTAACACTAAGTTTTCATTGTGTTTGTGTGTGCAAGAAAAAGTGTGAAGATGCTAAAGCATATTATTAACATATACCTACCTATTTTTTATTTGTATAGACTTTTGCAAGTACTTTTGAATTGCCAAATGAACATAAAGCTATCATTGGAGAGTGGATAAGTGGAAATTGTTCCTGGCAGTTATTCTGAATTAAAATCTAATTATATTAATTTCATACATTTCTACAATATAAATATTCATGAACAGTATAATAGGTGTTACTTATTGGTATTGTTTTACTAGTTACTTAAAATTTTTGTAGTGGCAATCTTAGAATACTTAATAAAAATGTATATTTTATGTGTAATTAATTCACTTACCACTCCACCTAGAAAATTATCAATTTCAGTAGCAGTAGCACCTTTCTTGGTAGCCGGGTCTATATCACTTACAGCAGAAGCCACTTGCCTTGCTTCAACGTCTAACACCCTCTGAGCATTTCTATATCTCTTATTAAATATTTCATATGGCACCTTTTTTGGCGAAAAAAATAAATTATTTGTTTTATATATTTTATAGATTCATGAAATTATTTAAAAATATTATGAGGTAATTATTAATATTAGGTTATTACTTTCGTTACGTATTTGTTTCATTAATTACTAGAGATCTACTTAAATATTCTTTATGTTTGCTGAGAATAGTGCAATAAAAACAACAAAATCATTTAATGACGTGATTAACAAAAGTAAACAATATGGCTAACGTTTTTGTGTGATACAAAATTACAGAAACGTATAATTTTTTATAATAAACACATTTACTAAAGGCAAAAGAATATATAATTAAGGATATTTTTTTAGAATTGTGAATGAGTGGCTAATTATGAATTAAAGATATAATATAAAGTGTTTTAGACAATAAAATAGAAATATATTTTAGTAATTTATTCAAAAAAGATTTTTACCTTCAAAGTAGCGTGTTCTAGAGATTTAATTTCGTTCATTGCAGGTATTTTTAGTTAGTTCTCAGAATAAAAATGGGTACACGCCTTGGACACGACCACCTTTAATAATGAAAACAAAACTCAGCTGATTGGGTGTTGCTGTAGACTACGTCTACAAATTACGGTATAAGAACCATAACAAAAAACTGACAATGTTTTACAATACTTGTAGAACTTTTTGTAAAATATGCAACACAGTACTCAACAATAATTTTAGCTTCTCAAGATAAACTGAGAAATATCTAAATCTAAGCAAGAAACTCGGTTTCAGACCTGATTTCCGTCAAGAAATTAAATAATACGTGGGTCATTCGATTATTATTATCTGTATAAATTATTTTAAATTATATATACAATTTGAACGTTTAATTAAAAAATATGTGTACCAATATTCTGGATCATTATTAAATAAATAATAATAAATTAGATATACATATCTGATCTGATGTCAAAAATTTTAGCGTTAATAAGCAAGTGTTTCACCTTACCAGCAAATTTTAATTAACATATTATTCTGTTGCATTATTTAATTGTTTAAGATTTCATTATAAGACACGTATAATTAATGCTATGTTATTTTTTATAACTTTGTAACATGTCTTGAACTTGAATTCAAAAGAATTTCAGAACCATAGATGCATAAACTTTTTATTGTCTATGAGGTGTCGGCGCGTCACCGCGTCACTTTCGTTACGCGAATCCGCCATTTTGTACGTAGCTGGCGGTGATTCAGGGTTTGCTTTCCCGGCTAAGTGTTTATCGCGTGAAAAAACTGGAAAACTTCGTTGAATTCATAATCTAAACTGACTACAGACGAAACAGATCAATATAGTGTTCAAATTTTCCTGCTGTACCTAGTGCTTTCGTGATTTGTGAGTGCACAGTAATTGGAGCGCGTGGCTGGTTACTCTTTGTTGTTGGATTCGGCGTATACCTGGTAAGTTTTTACTTATTTGTAAGAAAAATATATCCTTTCAGTCATAAAAAATCGAATGATACAAAATTATGAAAAACTTTGTTATGGTATCTAACTTGTGATACTCTGATAGCGTCATCGAGGTAGTAATAATGTGGCGCAGTGTCTTCTTCACAAAATTGTCAAAATATGGTACATAACACCTCATAATAAGTCAACTAAACTGACTTGTAGTAAATAATTAGTGTTTCAAATATCACTAGTGGAAATGAATGATAGTATCCATGCGGCTTTTAACTGACTGACGTCGGGACGCTGACCTACTTGTAGTAGAAAGTTGATGCATTGTAATTAAGCTCCTAGTTAAAAGTTATTTTCCCATATATAAATATTGTGTAAAATACGAACTAAATTCTTAGGAACTTTTACTTACTGGTTTGATACTACCACATGAAAATGTAATATATGCATAAAGCTATCTACATACTTAAATTCTCAAAATGCTAAATATTCTGTTTAATTCTAATATAATTATTTTGGTTAGAATACTTGTTAGTAGTACATAATTCTTGTTACAAAAATTCCACTATATAAATATTCATAGTATTGAATGAGCTGTATAAAATCTGCCCAGATAACCTTTTATTGATAAATAGATTATAATACACACAAGTGTATAATGAAAGATAAATGTTGTGTTGATTGCTAACTAAATTGAGGAAAATTGTGTAATAATTGATTTATAAATAAAATTTTACACAATGATTTCAGACTTTGTTGGGTTAGTCTTTTGGTTAAATAGAAAAATGCTATAATTTATTTTTATAAATTAAGAAAAATTATCTCGAATGAGTCTACTTCGAATGAGACTACTACTACTTTAATATGGATTACAGACATTGAATAAAAAAATAATGCAACAAGGTTACTAGATACTTATACTTTTTGAAATTTTGTCCTTAATACATTTAAAATTATATATTAATACTTATATAATTTTATTAAACTTAAAAAAAACTTACTACATTTTTCTTGTAAGTACATATTTTTTTGTTTAACTAACATTGTTAATGTATGATGAAATCACAGTGATTAAACTAGTGAATAATTTCTTAGTACTAACATTGTTTCTCATGTCCCCTACAAAAGTTAAATTAGTAGAGACTCACAACTAACTTTGTATTGGGTAAAAACTTTGAATGAGATTTCATTTGAAAGTTTTGCTTTTCATTATTTACCTATTTAGCTTTGTATTTGTTTTGAGTTGTGAGGCTTTGCTTTGGAATTCTTTTCAACTTTCATTAATTTTTTGATTGAAATTTCTTTTGGGGTAGGAACAATGCTCTTGTATTCTTATAGTGAATAAGTTTGCTTTTGAAGATAAAATTATTGCCAAAACTGAGAGTTTGAAGTTTATTGTTTCATTTATTTTAATTGGATTTTTATTTTATAATAATTTATAATTGCATGTAATTATATATTTATCACACATGAAAGATTGTTGCAGAAGAATAGATCAAGTACAAGTTGTATATACATCATGGACTATATGAATTTCATGATTGTAGGTTAATAGAAAGTATGACTTCAATTTGCTGCATGCTTCCATTGTATGTATTGATTATGTATGATTTGAACTAATATGTTTGTCTTTGTACTAGTATTTTTTTCTGCGATATGCTTGTAAATTACCAATTTCCAGTTAATTTTAATTATTTGTACTATAAGCTCTCACTTGATAAATTTCAATACTAAAATATAGAAAATAATCTATGGGTTATGATTATGCTGCAAATGTCATGCATACCTTCACAACATTCTTAAGAAAAACTCATTATGGAATGAGGTTTCTGCTTTATCTTTTGAATAACAGAACTATAAAAATATTCAATTTATGTTGAAATGAGTGAGTGTGAGCGTGGAAAAATTTTAGCTTTAGTATAATACTAAAGCTAAAATTTTTCCAATTATTTTATTCTAATGCAATATAAAAGAACGAAACATATCAACATTGTCATATACACCACATATCTATACTCTTGACAGGGCATTCATGTTAGAACAAGAAATATTGGAAATACTACCAGTACTATACTGGTAGTTCAGCTTAGGTTGCCTGGAAGAGACTGGAGATTTTAGTGATAAGACCGCTTTTACACTTTTTTTGCATGTAATTATTTGTTAATTATGTAATTTTCTGTGAAATAAAGAGTTTTTATGTTATAATATAATATTGTAATTTTTTTTTTCAAAATGATTATTCATTGTTGATAAACTGGATCCAATTTCAGATAATCATTTAAAAAAACATAATTTAAATATTGATTGGTATCTGTGATCACAGGCAGTTGAATGAGTTTATGATGATGATGTCACATCCATTCTTCACTGTTCTGAGTGCACTGTGCAGTATGTACGTGGCTAGCTACGTCGTAAACAAAGACGCGGCTCGCCTCGACCTATCTCGCTATTCGCTAGTCACTGTACTATAGCGATAGAAGAACCAACTCGCACCGTCTATAGTCTATACCTAGCGATATATTACGTAGAAACTTGTTCTCTTACTTATGTACCATATATAGGGTTAACGATACTTACATTTTTACTACTATTAATACTAAAAATTTATTATCTTATAAGCAAATGTTCATTATCGTTATTAACTCAAATTATGATACGTATATGGCCTGTTTTATTAAGTGGACACTTCTTAGAAACGGTAATGCTGTAATTACATATTCCACAGATAGAATATTTCAAAGTCGTTAAAGAGAGATATATAAAAAGTATAGGAATTAATACATATTTGAATACTGTAAATGTTACTTGTTCACACCAAGTTGGTCATGCCTTTATTAGCACATTCCATTATGCAAAATTAACATGAAAAAGTAGATAAAACATGTATTCATAATGTATTTCTGTAGTTAAATAGCAAGTATTTTCGTTATGTTTAAACGACCGTGACCGCGATAGACATGCGTCAAAGCTATAAATAATCACACTCCGTATAATATTATTCAAAAGAATATTTGCACAGTCTACGTCTTCGCCATTGTAGAACAGTTTTGATGACTTCAACAGATAATTGAGTATGAAATTCGAATACTGCCGAGCTATCGCCGAGTTCGTTCTTGTATGTTCTTGGGGAAATATTAATTATGCATGTACATTATAATTCACACAACTTGCACATAAATTAAGATTTGCTTAGGATTTTTTGTTATTGTATTACGTTTCTTGTTAAACTTCTCGAACATGAAAAGTGTTGAATTATGTATTAATAACGTTTTACCTTTTTAGCAGATAATTCAAGATGGTCGAGGTCTTTGAATCTAAACGCGGCGGCTTTAAAATAATTTAAATTATGTTAATTTCCTCGCTTTGGTAGACTAAGCATGGCGTTTAGTTCCGCCACTCAACACGCAATGTCGCGAATATTGAATGGAAAGTGACGAATGGAGTGTCGTTATCACTAGGCGCTGAAGCTGCTTTTTTAAAATAAATAATAGCTACAATGCAAATAATGAAAAGTATATTTTTAGATCATAGAAAAATGTTTGACTTGAAACCGTCACGATTTCTCACGCATGGCCGCCTCAGTGAATAATGTGTATGTGTGTGTATGTACGGCACGACATCCGTTTACGCACACACTGTAGCGAACCGGCTCAACCGCTTGATTGACTATCGATTACCTTTACTTTGATTTATATATTTTCTAATAGTCACTGTGGTTGGTAGGATATGTTCAGATTATAGTAAATTACTGTTTTTAATTACAAAAAAAAGACCATATCTGAAATAATTTATATGTTCTATTATAAAAAAATATGTTTTTATAATAAATGCATTTGATCATGTATTAAAGAAATTATTTATTTACAAAACAAGACTATATATATAGACACAGGATTGACTTGTGCATTGTGTGGCAACAAATGGTCATGAAACAGGATTGGTGATTAAAAGTGTAAAAGCGTTTAATTCTAATATAAAATAGGGCATTGTGTTATCAAATATATTTTTTTAATATCATATATTAGTGACCGTCGTGCCGCAAAGGCACAACGTTTGGCTGTAAACGTGATGGATTTCATTTCCTCACTATGGTAACAATATAAAGCGTGGCGTGGAGTTACTAAAATTGGACGGAACTGTACCCTGCTATATGCGGCATACTGCATGAAGCTATAAAAAATATTATATTACATTACTGCATCAAAACTAAGTAACTATCTGATGTGAGGAGCAGCTGCGTTCTCTAATACGTAATGCGTCGAAGATTGATTAAGGCGGCCATGTGACATGCTGTAGTGTGAAATCTGACACTGATAAAATGTTTTTTTTTGTCTTTTACGTTAAAACACATACCTTTTATTATTAATTCGAATGTAATGCTAATTTTAATATTATTTATTTGAGTTCTTCAGATATGGCGTTTTGCGCCTGTCCATTATATATATGAATTTTAAATAAATTTAAAGTTAAATAAAGTAAATTCCGTCTCTGCAATCCCTAAGTTTTTCTTAGTACAATCTTTACTAGTGATATAACGTTACCCCATGTCCCCACCACACGGTGGTCGATAGCTCTCTGCAAATAGTATGAACAACTAGTACGACGGACGCCACATCCGCACGCACACCCACTAACCAACCGGCTCCGCTTCATCGTATATCGATTGCAGGCTGCTCTTTAGATACGGGGGCCGATTTGTTTTATGTCGTCGATAGTTTTGTTTTTTTGTTACTTTTTACTTACATTTTACCTTTGTTTGGTGGTGGCTAGGTTAATTTTAGTTTTTTTTAACAACTGTTCAAGGTATCTTTGAGGCTTCCAGGAGTCGTTATTATTAGACTCTCTTAGTCTTATTCTTTAAAATATAAAAAAAAAGAAATAATATAAATGTAATGTAATAATATAATGAAATTGAGAAAAACAGTCTTGTAACTTATTAAAATAAAAAGTTACAAACAATAGGAAATAGTATAAATATGTAGTTCTCGAGAACAATTTTTATCCAATTCATTAGTATTTTACTGACGTTCTTGGGGCCCAATCAGGTATTCGATTAATTACCGATCCTTTGAAGCATCTTTTTTATGAGGAAACCTTTAAAAGCACCTAATTGGATTTTAAACGCCCGTCTTTTTGTATAAGTCTTGACCCGTTTTTCGACAGGGCTTCGGTATCAAAGTGAAGGGAAGGGGTTCGAAAAGTTTTAATCACCCAACTCAGTAGAAACAAGTTAGGGCAGAGTTCGGCGCAAAAATTAATACTTTGGGAAGCTGTAGAAAAGTTTTATGGTATAGCTCTTTTATGTTTGGCGTGAACACTAAAGTTATTTAATAGTCTAGGAGCCCCCCAACTTAAATAGCTATTCGCGTTCTAATAATAACGCCTTTTATTACTCTAACATTACGAGATTAAGTAGTTAACTTTTTTTTGAGCTGCTCATCTCAAGGATGTGTCATCATAATCGGTAAGTTGCGAACGAGGCATTAAAAAACTTGTACAGTACGGTCAACGAGTCGTGGTCGCTTTGAAGTTAAATATACCTAGATGGCTGGGCAGCTTTCATTTTAGGATATTTTCTTACCTTTGATTATTTTCTCGTGAATGGTGCGCAAAAATGCAGAAAACCTAACTACAGAGCGGCCACGATTTGTTGACCGTACCGTATCGTAGTTATCGTCGAGTGGCCCGGTCTGTCGGACTTCCTCTTGAAACAAAAACACTAATCGCAACAGCCAAATCATTGAAATCATTCAAGTAGCTTAAATTGGGCTTCATATTGTAAAATACAATGTCATTTTGCGTTCCGCTTGTACGGTTATTTTTACCCGATACCTTTTTTTTAAATTTGTATTATATTTATCCTCCTTGTATACCAAATGTTTGTTGCGGTTTTTTATATTTTTAAATACTTGATAATGACGTTCGTTAAATAATAACAATATATGTAAAATAAAAAAATATTGTACATATAAGGTCCCCCGACTTCCGGCCGACCCACAAATATTTTCGTATTGTTAAAACAAAGAAAAAAAATCATATTTTTATATTTACTTTTAATATGTATTTACCGTTTTTATTGATGACTTGTTGCCATCTTATGGGTAATGGCTTGATCCCATTCCGGTACAAATTTTGAGATTTTTGATTTAAAAAATCTGACAGGTAGTGTTCACAGTGTTCTTTTGAGGTTAGCTTTATGCTGAGGTTAGAGTTCTGCATTGACCGAAACAGGTGAAAATCTGATGGAGTAAGGTCAGGGCCATACGGAGGATGCGTCAACAGATCCCAGGCAAGCTCTCTCAATTTTTGCTGCGTGGCTATAGATGAGTGTGGCCTGGCGATGGAACACCACACGCCCTTCTTATTCACCAGCTTCGACCGAGTTCCGCCACTTAACCCGCAATGTCTCAAAATTCTTCGAAAAGTATTAAGACTAGGTTCCCAGAAAAAACCTGCTATTATATCCGTCTTTATACACCTACATACGTGTTCTGAATGTAATTCTAAAACATATTTCTAAAAACTTTCTTTGTCACGCGTTAATGTAAACCGTCGAGTATATATGCGCATACAATTGCTAGCCAAGAGACATCGTCGTTCATTTTTTTCGACAGCGGACTCGTTCAAAGCAAATTGGTCTCGTCTGTCACAACGAGGGTTTTCCCTCGATGCCCCTACACATTGACTTTTTATGTTATTGTGCTACATCGCCCATGTTTTTTGGTTAGATGTACTCGTTAAATTTGGGTAAAAAATTGTTATAATTTTTGGTTTTATAGTAGCATTATTCAAGTTATTTGTATAAATTATTAACATAATACCCTTCCCAAAGTGAAGGAATGTTTCTTAATGTATTTTAACGAACACAAGTCCTAAGTTAAATCGAATGGGCACAAAATCACGCTCAAGTACGGTCGTTCAATAACATTATCGACAGCTATATAATTCGAGTTACGTAAAGATCTATTGTACATCGGGCCCACCACCACTCCCTACCCCCAGCCGTGGGTGGACCTCTCACTGACCGACCTATTAAAATTGTAATTACCAAACGGCTTTGTGTATTATTACCGAAATTATGTCATATTGATTTTCCCAGATTGATGTCTGTTGAATATTAACGGGCTTATTAAAAGAAATTGGCCACATCCTTTCAATTAATATTGATATTGTTATTTTATATCTGTCATGCAATATAAAGTATATAAACGTATAATATCGTTTAAGTTTTTTACTTTATAAGTCTTCAACTATAAGTTTTACTTCATCTCCTATTATAAAAAAATGTGTGCTCGTCAAAAGTTTAAGACGTTACGAGATGGTTTTATGATCTTTAAGATAAAAGTTCGCTTAATTGCAAATCTTAACGATCGCGTTATATTTTTACTGATACTTTCTTGCAATTTTATAATTACTTGCCTTAATTATATTATTAAAACTTTTTTTTTACGAGGATATTCGATACTTCGGTGGTTTATTGATATAGCCGTTGCGGTATGGGATCAAACGGACAATCGCTCATCAAACTGCTGTATACCGAGATAGAGAGATACGGAGAAAGTTATTAATGACGTTATTCACTGCGGCACATAAGTATGTCAACTTAATTGACATCATTTGTAACATCGAGACGAATGGCTGCGATTCGGCTGTTGTTTATTGTCCCCCGCTGTGTATAGTTCAATTTTCATTGTTCGAATTTTATTCACGTGTTATCATTGTAATTTTTTTTGGGATATAAGCATATTAGTGGGTTTTATAAAAGATTTTTTTTAATAGGAGGGCTGCTTATTTGCATTATTTGTGTAATCAATATATTTATGAACTTGAATATTTTATTAATTTAAATGTAGGTTGAAATCGATTTAATAATCTAAACTGAAAAAATATATAACTTTTAAATTATTAAGCTGGGATATTTTTTACTAGACTCAAGGGTCAGAAATCGAATAAGAAATGGCGACAAAATTGCGTTATAAAATACAAGTGTTATTGCTCGGTGTTCCAGACGTCTGAAATATATAAAAATCAATGCCGACGTTTCAAAGATCATCAATATCGTCCTACCATTGGTTCGTTATCCAAACACATGCACGTATGAGAATGGTGAAATTTCACTCCTAAGCATGGAAAGTTTATCTAAGTGGAAGTAAACTTAACCATCAACTAACTATTAACATATTGCCTTAATTATGTTGTTGGCTTAGTGGTGGGAGCGCCTGGTCGGTTTCCAGGAGGCGCGGGCTCGAGTCCCGCTACGTTCAAATTTTTATACGTTTTCTAAACAAGTATTTTTTTAAATAAGTGTGGAAAGTTTTTTTTACAACTTATTTTTTATAAAATTTATTATACAACTTTTTTTTCGTGTAAAATATTACTAATATTAGCAATAATTTATTCTACATAACATTTATAGCATTTATATATTCATAGGCAAGCTTAAGTGTTACAATACGTGAGGATAGTTCGGAAATATAATAACCTGCATGTATATTCATATATTACAAGTATAAGGAGACGAACAATGGCAAATGTGATTTAGCACAAAGGATGTTTGAAAGGGAGAAGAGCGGGTCCCTCGAGGAACGCTGACAGTGGAACACCTTCCTCAAGATCCGAGATACCGACCTTGTTTTGTCCCCTTCGCTAACTCGCTTATTACGGGGTGGGGACTGTACGCTTAGTTTGATTTATTGTCGTGTTCGACTTTATACAAATATGTGGGAGTTTTGTTTTTTGTGATAAATTTATATTGATAAGAGCGTAAACAGTTATATCATAAAAATATTTGATAGTCTTAACTTTTACTTTCCAATATAGAGTCGTACTGTACATTCATTTCTTTCTAAGAGAAGAGTACTATAATTATTATATATTCTAGTTTAATGTAGATACATTGATGTTATTATATTTTCTTACATGATTCATAACAAACGCAATAAAGAAGTCCATTACGTTATCAATATTTTAGGTTAGTAGTATACAAACTTTATCTCCAAGACGATTCAATAATAACATTATCAAAATACCACCGGGTTATATTCAGCCGTCTCAATTCACAGATTGTGGGGGCGTCGAGTGCTGCAATATTTAAGGTTGCCTAAAAATATACCTCGCGTTGGTTTTTATACTCATACCTAATGATTTTGTTGCGAGGCCCAACTTGAAATCTTTTTTGGAGAACTTTCGACGAAATTGTCTCTATTTTTATAATTAAAGATGTATCTTTTATATAATGTTTCTGTCTATACACATTTTATTCAAGTCCTGTCATTGAAAACTAACAGATTCTACCTTTTGTAAGTGCTCAGTGCGACGATGACACTCTGTTTGGATTTTCATGACTAATGCGAGGACTAAATTTTAAATTTCCAGGCGTAGGCGACATGTGTGCAGTCGGCACAAACAATACGACGACCGTTCGATGCAACATAAACAAGCGCATTATACGTACATTCGGCCGCGACCGTTCCGTTCCGTTGTTTATTACGGCGGACGGTCGAGTAACGATAGAGAATTTATGACTCAATTTTCCAAAGCTCGATGTTTTATCTTCTCTAATGCATCATCGATAACTGTGGCACTTATCTAATTTTATTGTAAAACCCCTTGTTTTAATGTGCGCAGTCTAATCGGTCTGCCGCATAATTACAGATAGTTACAAACAATTTATGTACAAACACGTCAGTTAGTGGTACATTCAATAAAATATTACATTGATGTGGAAGAAATTAAACTACAATTAGGTGAATCGACTCTACCATTATTCGTCTATTAATGTTCTATACAGAAATGGAAATATTTAACTATTATTGTCACTTAGTTCGTGGATACTTAACGGACATTTAGTTCTTAATCATTACGCTTAATTAAAATATATTTTAAGTTTACTCATTACAAACTAGCCGCCTAGCGCTGTAACGCGAGACTACCGGAATATCCAGTTGGCAACGACTATGACCGTAGACGTAGGTACAAGTTTTATTGCGTTGTTGGTGTAATTAATCACATTTTACACGCGGAGGTCGTTCGGCATTTAATGGACGTCGTCTTCGCCCTCTCGCGGTCCGTCCTCCCGGTGAGGTATTTTACGGTTTCCGCTTATTCAGGCGCTTAATGAAAGCAGTGGGACGGGATGGCTAATTGGATTTCGTTTTGTATCGGAAACGGCCGGCTGTGCCACGTTTCCTAGTAGGTTGTTCACCTTTCAACATTTTTTGTTACCTATATAAATTGCGAATACGATTGCGCGACTCGGCTGTCGTTTATTTATTTTAATCAGTCGACACATGGGTGGGGCGTGGTATTATTATTTTTTCAAAAAGTTTTGTGCCAAAGTTACTTTAATTCATTTTGAAAGTTTGCTACTTAGTTCTTAAATTTTGCAAGTTGAGTATAACCTTGCTGTCGAACTCTTAAATAGGTCTCGGAACTTGGACGAACTTCGCTCGCTGTATAGTCTTTGGTTGAACTTTTACTGAAGAATTATAAGAAAACTCGCTTGCGTCTTTAATATATTCTCAGTTGCTCACCTTTATCATTACCAATAGCGCCATTACAAAATGTTTTATTGCCAAAAAAAAAAACTACTTACAACGAAAAACAAGTCGCCAAAGTCGCAAGTCGACGTCGAATTTGATATAAAGCTTGGTGCTGAGTCACGTAAGTGGCGGCCATGGGGAGTCGAGTGGGGCGAGAGGGGCGCGGGGACGGACGGGGGGCAGGGGAGGAAACCGCTCAGCTCAGCCACCTATTGTAGTATTGTGGAGGCACGTTGTTTTTGCTGAGAGTGGTGTGTCAGCGACACACCAGGACGTGAGCCGACGTGGCACCACTGAACTAGGTTTTTAACGTCACTACGGAAACTAGATTTATGCACCGGCTCGTTATTATACTAGGTTTGTTTCTTTTTCGCTACCGCATTGTTGGTAAACTAATGGATCTTTAAATTGTTAAAAACGTTTGTTACGATGTTTTATTGATCTAATTTGCGATTGTTATTTTTTTACATCAGAAATAGGCACGATAGGTTTACGTTCGCAGAAAGTTGTCTTCAATAACATATTTAAATAATTCCGCCTATAAAATATTCGATCACTTAATTTATGGCTCAAGTAACCACTTAATATTAATTAATTGTGCAGAATTTAGGTCGCATCTGTCGGTTTTGCCGTTTGCGTCGTTAACGTAAAAAAATACATGGCGTCGTCGTATAAATTACGATCGACACTCAATTTTCTAACTTTCTAAAAACTGTCGTTTTTTTATTGGATCGTAGGATGAGTCAGCTCGGAACTTGCTGCGACAAAACTGTAAAAGGCAATTACTTAGTCGACAAAGTTGGGCACGATTCGTCTGGGAACAGTTGAAACTGTTTGAATTTTTATTTTCATCGTGCACTGTGCGGGCCTCGGGCCTCGGGGCTCGCAGTTTGTTCCTTTTGCCTTGTGTCGGACACGAATGGCTGCTGTTTTCGTTTTAACTTCGCCGCACTAGCGAATCGTTTTC
Source organism: Heliconius hewitsoni (assembly GCA_018230445.1). NCBI lineage: Eukaryota > Metazoa > Arthropoda > Insecta > Lepidoptera > Nymphalidae > Heliconius > Heliconius hewitsoni. The sequence goes on along the minus strand of DWAN01000348.1, from coordinate 11,487 downwards.
AACTCAACTTTTTTTTGTTTATAATTGTGTCATTCCTTTTTTTTTTTTTCATAATTCAACGCGTATAAACATCCGACTGACGGTCGATATTAGTTTGACCGAGTTATTCTCGTGTTGGTACATTAAAAATTCTATCAATAAATATAATTTTACGTAGGTATTATATAATTCTATGATTTTATTATATAGTTTTTATTTTAATAATGTATATGAAAAAGTTTTCGTCAATATACAAATGGCTAAAATAATTTATATAAGTATTGCTATTTCCATAAAATATGTAAACAAGTATAAAATAAAAGATACACTAATTTTATCTTATTCACTATGTAAGATTATACAATGTAATGGACATTACTATGTAATCCAAGACATTTTTTCAACCTCCTTTTTTCAATTAGAAATGCCTAAGATAAGCTAGTTCAACAAAACAATATCACCAACTTTACAATACTATTATAGATTTGTACATAAAAAAACCATAACTGGTTTTATTATGTGAATATAATATGTTAAATTCAATTGTTGTGTTATATGCTTTAATTGGTTTTGCGGGCGGTATTTATTGACATAACGGCATGTCAAAGTTGAAAATTGCTTTTGAACATTTAAAACGAATCGGAATTGGATCGCCTCTGTCCAATTCAATTAAGTTTCATACTGTGTTTATTTACTTTACATTTTTTTATCAATTACCCTTTGTAAAATATTGTTACTCATTTTATCACTGCGAAATAAAGTACCATTTAGGCCAACATGGCGCAGTGAGACAGCGTCTGACTGTAAACACGGCGGTTGTAGGATCGGCACTCTGGAATAATAATTTAAATTATTTTTGTTTCTTCGCTAGAGTAAACAAGGCGCGGAGTTAAATTCCGTCATTCCAAAGTCGAAAATGGGGTGGAGAGTGGAAATGATAACTATGGGAAGAACCATTAAGTTAATAAATATTTTCTTCTTGCCCTATATTAAAGTATGTTTTCCGATTCGTGAAGAAAAAATAATATGACATGTGGAAACTTTCTTATAATATTTCACGTATGGCATGCCTGATGGCATTTTTTAACTCTTACGATACTTGTATAGTGCATACGTCATTTACCTAAACGATAAGCAGTCACGTGTATCGGTGACTTTACACGCTCGGCGACATTACTTACGTATTAACTTTAATCCCGTTTTTTAAAGTTTATACTCACGTATAAACTTTAAAAAACTTTAACCCGTATATACTTTGATCGTAAACTTTCTTTCAATTATATTAGTATTGAACTCTTTTATGTAAACTGTAACATCTTCTTACTTTTGTTAATCACATACAAAGTATGAGGATTTCCTCAGATGGGTTTATTTTAATATGCCATTGACAGTGACGCCCCCCTCCATATCTACCTCTACAGAGATAATGCGTAAAATAAAAAAAAATATGATATCAAATTGGAGCGCATCGCTTACCGATATCACCTCTGCGCTGACAATGCAAAACGTAAATCCCTTTGAAGAGCCGCTAGGTGGTAAGCCGGTCGCATCAGCATTTTTTTTCCAACCCCGCACAAAGGCAATGCCGACTCTGTTATTTTTCCGACCATTGCACAAGTTTCGAATTTCTTAAGTTCTCGGAAACATTATTCATCATATGAATATATAACATAAGTTCAATAGTCATATTTAATAAAATTTTCATTTAATAATATATGTATATAAGGTTAAAGATGATATATTTGTACAATTAATGTTAATTTCTTTGTAGCGTTTCTAAATGCTTAAGAATCTTGAATTATCAATAATACCGAGTACTGCAAACGTTTGAAGAACAGGTTTCCGCACCAGGTGGCACCCGACCGGCTTGTCAATGTCAATTAAAAAAAAGTATAAGAACGCATCCACCGTCCGGTCCGCCGGCGGCCCGTAATTAGCATGTTCTGTGAATCGCGAAAATATGCGATACACGACTGTTGATTCATTGCTATTTAAAAAATTAACTATGTGTTATAGAGAAACATATAGCATGATAGAAAGATATCATGGTAGGAATCTTTCTCCGCTTTCCGCCCAATTTTTTGAGACATTACATGTTGAGTGGCAGAAATGAGTCGAAATGAAAATTATTAATTCCACAGAGCGGGACTCGAACCATTTATATTACGACCTAACCTAGAGGAAATTATGTATAATGAATGAAGTTCGTAATATATTGCACAGTGATATTTAGGAGCTGTATTTTATGTCCGTTTATCAATTGTTTCTTTTTTTTTATATTTTGGTTAACTATCTTAAACAGCTATTAATATTTTATATTTTTAAGCACTTGTTTTTTTATATTTGCTCATAATTTATACAGCATGATGTAACCACGTTGTAATCCAGGCAAATGATTCACAGTGGTAGCTTACGGACGTAATTGATCTAGATAGTGTATACATACTTACTTATATCCAGTTTAACGACAAACAAGACAAATATTGCATTGTCACGTCTATGACTATAGAACTAGTATTAGTTGGACTTGTATCTATTTTTACTTCAACATACATTATAAAATATATTTAAAACGTAGAGGATTGGCGCAGGCCGTTGTGGCGCAGCGGCGGAATGTCTGGTTGTGAGTTTGACTCCCACTCAGTGGAAATGGTGGTGAATGGTGAATTATTTTCATACTCTACTTCAGTCCACGTTCTCGCTAGGGAGAATAGATATATTCCTAAAATGATCCGTTTGGCTATTTAAATTTTAAATGATCTTGAATTTCAATGGAGAAGTCGATTGGAAACTCTCGTATCACCTACGACCCACTCATAAAAACTTTGAAGTCTTCAAACCCACCACACCACAGGGTATACTATACAGCTCATTCTCCAAGAATCGAGTATAGTGCGCCCTGTCCGTTGTCCGTCCAATTGATATAATAATTATGTCAAATGGCAATCGGATGCCACCTCAGTCTACCCGTATTTTTATACATTTTAGTAGTAGTAGACTACTATAGTCTACTACTACTAAAATGTATAAAAATCGCCAAAATCACAGATTTTATTGAATCCTCAATGAATATGTAAGTTTATATGTAAGAATTGTTATCGTATTATTGTTTGAATGATAAAAGATCAAAAGTCTTCCAATGAATATACATGCAGTTTGTACGTTGCTGTCTACATAATGTATGCTTCGCTGGTACTATAGAAAGTATTTATTTCTCGATGTAGGAAATTATTCATATTATTCTTACTTATAAGGTAGGTGATAGCAGTAAATAATTCTATAAATGTAAACGTTTTTTAATTTTCTTATAAAAGAAATGCAGCTATTTACTCCTATACTATTTTGTATGAATAGAACATTTTGTACCGTAAACACGTTTACTTTGTAAATATATTAGTAAATGTGAAGAATTCTTTTGTACATAAAGAATTCAAGACACGCTTCGATAGATCGTCGTTCAGTCGGCTCACATCATAAGGGAGGCTGGGGTGGCTGAGCCAAGGTCACAGTTCTGTCTCAACCTAGCTGTCGCCGGGCTCACGCTTTAAGATGTATCCACTTTGAAAGAAAATGTAGCACTTTCTAAGAATCGCTACATTTGATTTCTTATTTTGTGGTGAATATACGAACCTTGTCATTGCTGATCTTTATTATTTTTTTTATATACTATCGTTTTAGTATTTTATTTGGTCTTTATATTTAATGTAGTTTTTTTTATGCAAAAAATACTTTTATTTTAAATATCTACGACAAAAATCATTCCAGTTGGTTGACTAATATGATTAATTCTGAAATTGATTTTTCTTCAAAATGAGCAAAAATTATCACGTAGATAGTCAACTTTGCCTCGGCATGCGTTATGTAGGAAGTCCTCCAGCTAGAGGGTGCAGACATTCGTAGTGGCTGGATGCGAAGAGCTGAAGATCTAGCTCAGTGGCGTGGCATTGGACTATGTACAGCAGTTTACGAGGACAGGCTGATGATGATGATAGTCAACGTTTATAGTTCTTACTATACAAATATACACTTTTTTTTATAAAAAAAACTGTAATTCATACTAATTAATTGATTTTATTATATTGTATTACAATTATTAATAAAGTTAAATTCAAAATTTACCGTAAGGTAGGCAGGGGGTTCTTTTAAAAATCTCGAAATTTATAAATACCTATCTAAATATACAAATTTAGTATCGTTTAAGCATTGCGTGTAGAGTGGCGGAATTCAATGCCACGATTTGCCTTGTTGTTGTGAATTGAAAATATTATATGATTCTTCTGAGTGGAAATGGAACCCACAACCGTCGCGTCATACACTCGCGCGACTGCACTACGACAAGTGTTCTTAATTAGCTCACTTTTAAGGTCAATGCGGAGGTATTGAATATTTAGATTTGTTCTACGAGTTTATTTCATGACTATTTTATTTTTCAGGTACGGTAATTAGTAGCGTAGCAACTGTACGTAGGCAGGCGGACGGTGAGTCATTTAAGCTTTCACTCTAATGAATTGTGTCCGCCGTATTTTTTCTATAAAACTTTAGAAACATACCTATTTAACCATATAGCTATGTAATTATTACAATCGATGACATTGTGCCGTAATTTTCCCAATGATGACCTCGTCTGGTTCCCAATCTGATTGTAGTAAGTGCAGCTATAGATTATCTTTAATTCTATATCTGATATTATAGTGCTGAAGCATTTATTTGGTTAATCTCAGGACCTATTAGTTCATTTGTTTCTTGTGTTGGATAATTCACTTATTGAGGATGGTTATGGGATATATAACATCACATGAACCGTTGCGATGTAACCCACTCTACCCGCTGAATGTGTTATGCAAAACTCTTAGCTGATATCTATTGAACCACTAAATAATAAAAACGTAACCTAATAGAAGTTTAGAAACATAAAGATTGCATCACGAACGCTCGGCAAAGTTCGATCGGTCGAGCAGCACAATGTCGGCGCATCGCCCGCCTCAACTTTGAACTATATTTCACCGCTCATTGCTCCCCGCTCGCGCTCCCGTCGCGCCGCTCCCTCTCGCCTACTCCTGCAAACTTACCCACCTAAAGTAACATCTACCAACTTACAAAGTTCTTGCGAACAATCGATCGGTAAACTTTAGCTTTTGGATAAAAGAGAAAAACTACCTTAACTTTGTGGTGTACGATCTATTGTATTACTTATTATATTATTGCTAGCACTTAAGTATTATAATATCATTCGAGTTTTTAATTTACCTCTTGTATATACTAATTATAGAGTATTAAGATCACGTAATCAAGAGTTAAAAAAAATACATTTAAAATAAAAAATGAAATGGTCGAGCATATGAGTCCAGGACGAGTTTCAAGCCAAAAATATTTTACAAAAGTTCGTTTCTTAAAATAAATTCGTAGAGTGGCTAAGTTGTTCATAAACAATATATCCTTAACATAAATGGTATTAAATATTTTAAGCAAAAATACTGTATAAAAGTTCACAATAGAAACAATTGATGTGTGTGCAGTAATTTATTTATGTGTTTCGCCGCTATAACCGTATTAATATTCGAAGCACGACTCCATCGGATCCAATATTTCATTGTAGCGATTTGCATATGATTTTCTTTGGCATTATAATTTCGCGGAGCCGTTCACCTTGCGGCTGGTGCGCTCCGAGGCGCGCCACGTGTTACTTTTCCATCACGCTGGATGCTCACAGTCGTAGTAACAGCGGCGCAGGACGACCAGACTAGCGCACGCTATTATTATTAGGTATTATTGCTAGCAGGAAAACGTGTCTCGAAATAGCGCAATTGTGCGGCGACGAGGCGGCCACGTCCGTCATTATTCACTTTTTGTTGAAGCGCACTAGCGTCGGACGGTCGGACGTCCACGCAGCGCGCCACGCCGCCGTCATTTTTAGACCATGTTAGTCGCTAGTATCTAAAGTGCTCTAGAATCACAAAATAGTTCGGCTTTCAATTGAATTATTTTGTATTTTTTTATATCTTGACATTTACCTTAGTGATGTTGCTATTTGTATGGGAGTGTGCTTAACTACTCTCTAGCTTGTCGTTAATAGTGGTCGCAAGCCTATATAAGATGATGGCTGTCGTTGACAGCTGAACTAATTCAGACAAGTCGGACCATACTCGCTTCAATAGAACTGGCGAGACGTATCCGCTTGTTTTTATTGTTTCGTAGGTACTTTAGTGACTCATTATGTTCATATTATTACATTTTTTCGTCTTTCGAAGCAGAAATTACATGTATGCATGATCCATTGCAAATTAAATACCATATTTATATGATAAATTAGAACAAATTTATTGTTGATATAATATTTGGTCAACGATTTAATATTAAAAGATAACGTAAACTTACACTCTATACATACAACACAGAAATAGTAAATATTGTCAATATTTAATTGGATCTACGCCCACAGGGTGCCCGACCTTTCGTCACCTTCGCCTCGTTTCTCGTTTGTGGCGAACCTAACGCAGTTATCAATACGTTATTGTTGCGCAATTTCCGCCGTTAATAAATAAACACGTGTTATCTGGACGGCATTCGAGAAGGTTCGACGCGTCCGCGTGGCGCTGCGCCCGCGCCGCGCGTTGCCGCCCGCGACCGGCGCATTCACCGCGAACCGTGTCGAATTTGTCGCGAGATCAATCGCCTGGCCGGCGACGTCACAGCACGTGGCGGTGGGCACCAGCGTATCACCAGCAATACCAGCTTGCCGTTGTGAACGGATCACTCGAGCAGCCCGAAAGACTTGTCAGGTACGTTTATTGGGCAAACTCCGCTAGTACCGTAAACAATAGCTCTCCGCCTGTTTACCGAGTGCCGGCGCGATAAACAGGTGAAGTACGCGATTATAGGGTTCGTCGGCGGCCAGGCGGCGAGTAGGTATACGCGTTCAGTGACCTTGTGACGCGACGCCGCCGTGCGCTATCGGCTCGCTTCACGTATCGGCGAAATTATGTTTATTTTCTGATTAACCTGATTTCATGGCGACGTTTCTTTAATTCATGAAACTACACAACTATTCATTTTGATATCGATTTGGAATCGTCTGCAGTTATAATTTTACCCCCGGATTGTGTGAATGTTGTTAGCCCTTGTTTGTGTTGTCGGAGGAACGTTGAGAGTTATTACGCCGCGTGTATCAGTAAACTGAGCGCGGTCAGCGCAACTTTTGAAGTTCTTTGATTAAACTTTTGAAATACTCTCTCCAGTACGCGGTGTTTCTGTGTTGGCAACTGTAAACATTTCTCATCATATTTATTTATAAGTTTTTATTCAAGATCTATACGTGTATATATCATTATTATTATATGGTACATATTTCTACATTAAACTATTTCTGCTCCTTCGAGCTTCTCCAGAGGTAAGAACATTAATTGCGTTTGCAATATTAGTTTTAGAACTTAGTCGTAGTAATAGTAATTACTGTAGTTATAGTATTTAGTAATAGGTTACTATTCGAAGTATACTACTTACCGTATTAACTTTCATTAAACGCACTCACAAATTTGTTCGCACTAATTGTGCAACAGCAGTACGTGTCTAGGAAGCGTGAATATGCGGAAATTGCATAATTTAAAACATCGGACGACTCGTGTGTAGGTTTTATCATGTTCATGTGCATTAGAATGCTGACGTACAAGTGCGTGATAATTAATAGAAATGTTTTATTATATTTTAATTACTTATAACGACATTGTTTTGTTTTTGTTAATAATAAATAACCTTGAATATTGATCATATATTTTAAAAGAGTTATAAACATTTAGACTCGTTAAAGCCACATCTTGCATATGTTAAATCTTATAACCTGTAATTTAAATAATCTCACCGAGCAATGCAGGTATGACGCGACACTTTATGTGGAGTACGTGGTTGTAATATAAGCAAGTAGAAATGTTTCACTAATGATGTCACATGTCACACTCGGTACATGTTGATAGCGTGTGTAATTTGCTTTCGAGCGGGAAACTGATCGTGTCTCTAAAACATTGTGACATTTCATATAATTGTGATTTGACTTTTTCGATGTCACGTATCATGACCAAATATTATATGAACGCAGATATAATACAGTAATTCATATGGTTTTCATCAACACCAGCTATTTATAGTACTAGATAACTTTTTGTTATACCAATATTTCACGTTAAACATAGATAATGTACGAGTTGTCATCGGAATTTTCCTATAAAATGTGCGCCTCTACAACATTAGGTCCAAGAGGCAAGTCTAAACTATTGTATTACAGTTTGCGACTTTCCATTCCGGCCGTGTCCGCTCAGCCGAGCATTGTATCGCGGTTCGACCTACGCCACTACAACTTTCTTTGATCCCTGAGCCGCGTGTGTTTTCTAGGCTGCTGCCTATGTGTGCCGCCGGCCGTAGACCGGTTTTAATGTTAACCCGGCTAGGCCATATAAATAACGTCTGGTTACTCGCTAATGGACGTTATGCTAGGCAGTTGCTATGCTCTTGTTTGAAAACTACGTTAAATTACATGTACTGCATGGTGTATTTTCTTTGCTATTGTTTTCTAAACAAAAGTATACAAAATATTAAATTTTCGTGAGTATTATACATTTTAAATGGAACTCTTTAACTGCATTAATGTTTGGTATTGTATATTTCGGGTAGACTATCTACTGCAGTGTTCAAAAACATACTCGATAAATCCGGTAACAGTTTAATTTGAAAAAGTATTATTTCTTAGCTGTCCTCATACCTTTTCATTTAGCTATTTGACTAATCGCTATATGTACTGAGATCAGAGGTCAGAGGTCAGTGGTCATGAGTTTGATTCTCACACAGTGTTGTGTAATTGTCATGAATGAATATTTATTTTTTATATGAATGTGAAACTATCTGTTAATAAAAGTATATCTATTTGTGTTTGTCATTGATTTAATTATAATCACTATATTACCAGCTCTATCTGGTTAACAATCAGAAGAGCGTATTTGAATTGTCCAGTTTAGTTTGTTCATATTAAATATATAAATTTGTCCAAACTCGAGTAAATCAAGAAAGCGAATTGTGCTCTGTATGTGCAAGAGTTGGTTTATGTAAAATATAAGGTTAAAATATTACAAATCAAAGCTTTACATATAATGTCTAAAAAACGTATATTTTTTACATTGAAATGAAAATTGAAAATGTATTTACTAGATTGATTTATGTAAATAAGTATAGTTAATACGCACATCCAAATTTTGCTATGTCACAGTCCATCTAAAAATATTGCACTTGGCACTGAATGAAATGGCGTTAACTTCGTCCGAGCCGACGCCAAACTATTCTTTTATACAACTCACCGTACTTCACATATTTCTCTTATCACTCATATTTTTACTGGCACAAAGATACCATTTGTATGTTACGTACGTTGTATGTCTTTAGCGTACATTTAATTAAGAAACATTTTTAGTGCGTTGAACTCGAATATTTTAGGAATTTGTAGATAAGTAAGAAAAATATACATATATGTTTTCCATGTCAAACAGTACTGTTTTATTCTTTCTATCGTATATTTTGTGATATAACTATAAACTATAGCTTCAAATTGTTCCCCTCGCGGGTTTGGAGAGAAAACACGTTAACGTTATTGCGAACTCGAACTTTTGAGCAATGGCGGAAGTTTGAACGAACACATATTTTGTAAAATTAGTAAGTACATCGTGACACACGACTCGTACTGTGTGTTTATCTATTGCAAATATAACTTCGCTATACAGATAACTGTTCATTTAACTGAACTATTAGTTAAATAATGTAACAGTTAATAGGGTTATTGCTTCTTGTCTGGCTTCAAATGCGGATTTCTTAATTTAGTTCATAATACTTCGTAATACTTTGATGTCACAAGGAGGAATTCATTTAAAGAAATTAAAAGCGGCCATCTTAGTCTTGTGACGTGGCGGGCTGATCCGAGAGTCACTCGACCTCAGCGAAGGCCGAGCCCGGCGTTTATTGATTTTTTATGCGCATTGTCCATTCCATTCCTACCTACTCGTACCGACTCACCAACGCCCTCGATATTCGACGCTGTTGTCGATGTGGACAAAGGAACAATTTAGACTTTTGGCAGTTTTGCTACTTTTGTTCGCACAATCTATTCAGCGGAAACACGTTGTGTACGAAATGTATGGCATTAAGTTTTATTGTTGCTGTTTTTATTTAACGCCCCAAACTATTGGTTCATTGCTTTCGAAGTTGTGTTTGCTGCATAAATTATTAACTAAATTTGCCGTTCCCGTTCCCCCAATCGAAGCCCAGTACGAAATCTGCAATTCCCTTTGAAGTTACTCCAGTAATCCGCTCTCAAATATAACTTTGCAACTACGTGCAGTATTGTCGGATGAACTTGCCGTACTTGTTGAAATTGTTTTGGCTAATATATGCAGATGTGATGGATTAGCTATTAAGTTATGTTCTCGGCGGATGCCGTATAAACTACATCTTATAGTCAGTCACTCACATACAGTAGGTACTAAATATAGTAATACAATTTGAATTACACTTTCCTGATATAAAATACATGCAATAGGACAGATTTAAACTTCATGCTGTTTTCTGCACACAGCAGGGTAGGCAAGGAATCCCGAGAACCTAATGTTTCCCCACTTTCCGCCGAACTGTGTTGAGTGGTAGAACTTAACGCCTTTTGCCTCATTACCCAAGTGAAGAAATAAAAATATTAAATATTTAATTTCCTTGAGTGGGAATCGAACCCACAACCTGTTGCAATACTTACAGTCGCACGCTTGTGCTTCTGCGGCACGACTAGCCGCTTATACAGATATTTCAAAATTAATTTAAAGCAAATAAATCTAACGCATTATTAATAAATGTGACATGCACAAAAAGATTAATAATAATAAATGAGCGCGCGTGCATTGGAAACGTAATAAAATATCCTCAACGAATTTTATCACCGTCACGCTTAGTAAAATATTTTAATCAGTTGTTATGTGTTATTTGTGAAAATCGGGAAACTGACATGAAACTGTTAATAAACATCGAATTTTTAGGGCTTTGATAACTCTTTTATTGACTTCTAAAATTTTTACGTTGCTTATAATGTTCACTTTTGTGTAACCCATCTTTTAATATGATTTGTTTGTTAAACTGTCCTTTTTGAGTGTATCATAAATCTTGCATAACTCGTATTCTTTATAGTTTTATAAGAAGACAAGCAACCTTAAAATTTATTTATTACTTCCGAAAACTTGTTGACGCCATTTCTCTGATATATTTATATCACATAAATAAATTAATGTTCTTATTTGTTTCAGGTTCAAGTTGGAAGACAGCAATCAGTTTAGACAATAAAGTAAGTTATATTTATCTCACGTTATTACCATATACTGTTTATTGTTAAAATAATAATTTTCCAGATTTCGTGGCGCAGCGGCACGAAGCGTGACTGCAAAACCGTCTGGTTGTGGGTTCGATCCCCACTCGAGGAGATGAAATATTTACTTA
>DWAN01000347.1:0-25209 GCA_018230445.1 Heliconius hewitsoni | reverse complement strand
GGATCGAACCCACAACCAGTCGGTTTTACAGTCACATTTTGTGCCCCTGCGCCACGACTGGTCCAATTACTGTTATTACTGTTGTATATGTACATATATTATTTTAATTTGATTGAGTTTTTGTTTTATTTTCTTTGCATTTTATTTGTATATGTAAATAAAAAAATATTTTATTTTGTTCTACTGCAAATTGATTAAATAATTAAATTTTATTTTGGAACTTTTTATAAAGAAAGTGTAGTGTATTCTTTTTTTTAACGCTTACAACAAATTATTCAATCTATACATTTGTATAATTTTTTCTGTTGCACGCACGTTAGTTAGAGGGAAACTAGTCTTAAGAAATTACGCTCCTCATTTTCTGCTGAATTCTAAAGGCATTGCGTGTTGAATAGCGGAACTCAACCCCGCATTCTTTTTAATTCATACTACATATTATTTTTTTATTTTTCTTCAAAAAATGATTCCACATTTCCACAATCCAACTCACAACTACCTTGTCTACACTTAGACGCTATCCCATTACGCAGCGATAGCCGTATTATATTTATTAATCTTATCTTTTTAATCCTTGATAATTTATTTCTAATTTTGTGTTTCTAAGTAGATCTAAAATAAATAAAACGCTTACATAGATAAATAACATAATTTAATGTAATTAACTATAAGCTCTTATAATCTTAAGTTAACATTCATATATTATAAAAGATTATAGTTTCAAGTATAAAATCCCATAATCATAATACTTACACATTATAAAAGGCTTATTAACTTAATATTATATGTATTATATTGTGTTCATTGTACGATATATCATATCGTAGTATCTTAAACACTTTATAATTCATACAGTCTAGTACCAGGAAAGGAATAAACATGCATGCAAGTACTAAAGATAATTAGAAGCGAACTACAATTATATGCAAATTTATCGAGTCGTTTTGAAATCATCTGTCACATAAGAACTATTTTATGGAAGAGAAATCAATTGGATTAAGCTAAAACAAAGTGCCGCATACAGGTAGAGGGAACCTAGTGTTAAGACACTCTGTTCTGTACTAATGTACTAACATATTATTATTAGGTTTTAAGTATTGGAAGAAAACAAACATTCGGGCAATCGGATATTTTAAATTCAATTATTCATAATTGACCAGTCGTGGCGCAGGGGCGCAAACTGTAAAACCAACAGGCTGTGGGTTCGCTCGAGGGGATGAAATATTTGTTTAAATTTATATTTCCATTACTTCACTCTGGTGTCAGGGCAAAGCGCGGCATAAAATTCTATCACTCAAAATACAATGCATCCAGAATTTGGCAGAAAGTGGAAAACGGAGTGTCTCAACACTAGGTTCCCTCTGCCTACCCTACTACCCTACTGTATGCGTGCAGCGTGAAGCTCATTTATTTAATTATTAATATAGGAGTTTTATTAGTAGAATAAAATTATATATATTAGTATGATCTATTCTATAGTAGTATACTCGCACGTAACCCTTCTATACCAACTGTTCTATTTTGTCACACACCGAAGCTAATTTTGTGACTAAGGCACAATCGCTATTAATATTTAAATAACATGGGTGTCTACATCGTTGACGTACGGGTTATTGTAAAAAAAATACAACTGCATTTTGATTGAGCTGATCTTTTATTATTTATTATTATTTATTTTATTCTTATTTTAGTGTATTTAGTTAAGTATGTGATACTAAGAATGGGCTAATAAAAATATTTTAAGTTAGTTAGAATCTGTTGAGAATTCAAAAACTCGGCAAGAATGTATGTATTGCTTAATTGACTTCGTAGATATCGCTTCGTAAATTTCTAGGAGAGGCGGGTTTGAGTCCTGCGAGGATTTTTTTTATTTATTCTAAATATTTTGTCATCCTTCATGTGAAGAAACAAAGAAACATATAGCTGTATAATTTATATGCTAATTAATTTATATATTAGAAGATTCAGATAAAAAAGCTCCAGAACCCGACGGAAAAAGTAATAAAATACTAAAACGAAATCTTAAAAAAATCTTTATAAAATATATATTTTTTCGTTCATAGGAATTTAAAAAGGAAACGTATGGATGCTGATTTTTATTTCTTATTTGTATTCGTACGTCGTACCGTTGAACGGTATAAAGTACAGCAACTATTGAATGTAACTAATTCCTTAACAATATATATATTATATTTATAAAAAAACAATATAAAAAGAAACAAAAGTATTATTATTAATAATTGATAGTTTTAAGAACATAAAAAAAACGATATAATAATTTAAAAGCTTTCTATGTCACTCGAATGTCTTATTGCTGTACCTACTGTATTATTACGTAATTAAAATATTTCAAACCGTTCGTCCATTGCTCAATATTCGATAATAAACCGGAATATTGTCATGCACCTGACAGAAATTAGATTTGACGTGTCTGTCAGTTGTTTAACTCTGCGTATTGTAGTGAAAGCGAAATGTCTAATTATTATTTTTTCTATTTTATAATAACACAGATGACACAGCATTTCGAGATACGGCCGTTTTATTTTTTTTTTCCACTGTGATCTTGATCGTGGGCTAAAAAAGTAAGATTGACTTTTGACGGCGCAAAACGATTGCAATCGGTGCATTGATTCATGAAACATCAGACTATGCTTTATGTAAAATAAAATAAAAAAAAGGTTTGGTATATATAAATTGCCTTCGTAATGAATGATCTTTGATAACGTTCTTATTAGGCGGGTAATTACTTCGACTGTAGTTGTATATTGGCAGTTATATCATGAGATTAGCATTTCACTTTCTATCACTATATAAAAAAAGTTTAATTGGATAGAATTAAATTTCAGCCGTATCTTACAGTGGCTCTTATATCATGTCAATCTGAAATGCTTTAAAATCTACAATGTTCAATATAGCAAATTTCTTATGCTTGTTTTAAAAGATCTATTTATTTTTATAATTAATTTACATGAAGACTTTTTCACTTTTACTGAAAATCCTAATTAAAATTTAATGTAATATTGTTGTATTTTACAAAATAAGAAGCAAAATGTAACTAACTTTATTACATTACAGATTAAGAGTTTTATGGCTATAAAGAAAATCGTATTTCACATTAACCGTAGCTAATTCCTTTATTGGCAACAAAAATAAAATAATAATAAAATGAAACGCACAAAATTTTAGTAATCAGAGCTGAAAAATTTATAAACTTCGTTAAATTTTGTGAATTTTGATCTAAAACTATTACTTGAATGAATCACGACCAGAAAAATACGACTACAATAGGCAGTAGAGGCAAAAGAAAAAAAATTCAGAATCAGCCGGCGGGCGGCGCGTCGTGCGGCGGCGCGATTCTCACTTTCTGGCTTACTAGGTCGAATTAACTTGCTTATTTTATTTATTTCTATTTATTTTATTTTTATATTGAGTGAAAATCATAGTGAAACCGTTCTAGAGTTTTATTTACGCTTTTTGTTCGCGTGCCGTAGGGCAAGGTAGGTTAATTTTTTTCAGTGGCCACCCAGCCGTCGAATCTGTCAAATAAATATTGCAGCGTATAAATTACCGAATAAAATCAATAAAGTAAAATCTTTGAATATATTTTAATATTTTTTAGTCATATCTATGGATGATGAGATGTTAATTGGCTTGTTAACATAAGTATAATATAATTATTCATCGATAAAACGTTATTTAGTTTTTTATAGTTTCGCGTTATACAAAATTTATATTTTATGGAGATGTATTATGTATAAGATTTGACATTGACGACTTTATATTTTTATTAGGTTTATTTATTGGATTTTAGGAGCGTCGTGAATGTTCTCTTCACTTTAGAGTTGTACAATTCAATTCACGTTATGCACCAAAATTAATTCATAATTTATTATACTGATTAAATTTTTTTATTCTTTTGGTTGAGTTGGATACTATTATATGACTAATAAGCTTTCTTATTTATTAGTATATAATATTAATATATCTCTTGTATTGTACATGGAACGGTTACACTTTATTTTTAAGTAGTGGCATGAAATAATGTAATAATTATTTTCAACTGCTGTATTATTACATTATCGCATTTAGAAGGCTTCCTATTCTTCCCGTATAAATTATTTAATTTTGTTGCTATATAAATGATTGAAAAAAACAAAAACACCTACCTGCTTCGTAAAAAAAATCTTGAAGATATTCCTCCGTTTTATTTTCAACTCAAATTTAAAACACTAAAAATGGATTAAAAGTCCAAAAAAAAATCCTTATTTTAATATAAATGTTAATAACACAAATAGTTTTCACTAAGCACTACGTTCAAACTTTATAAAAAAAAGTGCAAATATCCTCGTGAGTAGCACAGCACATCGAATATCCATTCCACGGAGGGAGCTTAAAGCTGAGCGTGCGCGTGCGCAGGCCGGCGTGGCATCGCGTTATCAGCGCGAGCGGCGCGCCGCGCGACAACAACAGAACTTGAGAGCCGATCTCAATAACAACAAGAAAAGAAAACGGTCCAGTTTCAGCGAGGCTTCCGGATGGCTCGGACGGGGCGCGGCCGGCGTCTCGCTCTCGCGCCCGAGCCCTCTCTGTCCCTCTCCCTCTAACGGTACTCCGCGCGGTTTGAACGATAGCGCAGTCGCGGGCGAAACACCGCCCCGCGAACATTGCGATTTAGTATGTATTTTCCGCTGCCGATCTCTACATTTTACGTCTTTGACATCGCAAGTAATTGCTATTCGCATACTTGATAAGCGTATACTGTCATTATTATAATAGTATACTTGCTCGAGATTAGCGCTAGTTTATTTACATTCAACTGGTTGGTACTCGTTTGAAATTAAATAAGAAGCGTAGATATTTTAATGACGTTCGTTGATGTCTTTTGTACGTAGAAAAATATATTACAATTTACTATGTAACGAATATTTGTAACGATTTAGGCTAAATGTTGTCGAAATGAATATTGCATTTTTTATAAAAAAAACATTTTTTTTAAATACGTTTAAAATTTTAAAACAAATTTTAAAATTACCAAAGCGAGATTGAAATCATCTCTCACCTATCATTACCCGTTAAAATAATTTCAATATAATAACCAAAACTGTAAGTAAAATTAAGCCATAATTATAGTTTCTCAAAAATCGATAAATGTCGTAATTTGCTCGAGTAAATAAATTGGTATTGATTCAATAAAAAGCAACCCAAGAGGCCTCGGGTTGTATCGTACCTTGTTAACGAATGAAGTCATGACATTAAATCATATTGGCGGGAATCGATCGAAATTAAATTATACAGCTTCTTTTATATTTTTAAAATTTTTTTTTGGAAAGCGGAAATAATAATAATAAAAATTTGAAAGTTATATTATTTAAAGTTATAAGCGATTTTTGTGACATAATAATAAATTGACTTTGGAGGGGTTGGTGTTTGATTTTAAAATAAAAAAATATATAAAGAACGGAGAGATAATGATGACTGAACAAACACATGTACTGCCTATTATAGAAGTTTTTCTATATAGTTAAAGTGTAAAGTATCGTTACATATTTTATTATAACTTTAACCAAACAGCGCGGACCAGGTCCCGTAAATAGAAAGTATGGATGGACATGTCTTCTAACCACAGTCTTGCGGTTTGGTGGCTCACGTTATCGAGTATATATGTTGAAGAAAACGCGTATGTTTCGAAATGGAAAATAAATTATAGCTATTTTTTTAGTTTCTCGCTTTATTCTGCATTAAGCAGAATAGCTAGAGAGAAACTTAGTGTTTAGACACTCCGTTTTCTACTTTACACTAAATTTCTGAATTATTGTGTTTGAGTGGTGGACTTTAACGTGCTGCGCTTTGTCTTGAGCGGGGAAGTGATAATATTTCATTCTCCGGAGCGCGAATCGAACTACAACCATCGCGATTACAGTCAGACACTGTGCCTCTGCGTCTCGACGCTCATTGATAACGATTACGATTGCGGCAAATAAATTAAAATTAAAATCTAATCTAATAATACGTAATTAAAAGTGTTATATTAATGTATAAAAACATATACATAAATAATCTCTAATAAAATAGGGTTGGTAGTATTGATATCGTAAAGGCATGATTGAAAATTATATAGCTCTTATCTTTTAAATTCTATTTGAGGGCGTCATGTCCGTAGCGTGTCTGTGGTTTGAATTCAGTGGAATAATCATATTAAATTTTTTTCTTTATTCTTTCTAAATTTTATTTTCTTTGTTCTGGCATATGACAAGACTAAAAATACTCTTTTGAATTTTCGTTGAATTTTATCGGTCAATACACAATTAAAAAAACACAAAGCCTTTTTTGACTACTCTGTTGTGTCAGAAACAGTAAAGATGCTAGATGAAGCTGTTAAAAAATATTTAAAACAGGTATAACTTTGCATTATTACTTAATAATTTAAATCGATATTAAAGTTGTGTTTCTTATTACACTTATTTTTTTATTCGATTTATTTAGTTAATTAACATTATATAACAAAATTTTTCCACTGTTTCTGTAAATTTTTGTGTTGATCCCGTTGGCCTTGTGTGATCATACATTGAAACTTGACTTTAGATATTAATCCTTCTTGTAAAACACATGACGAAAAACAATATGATTTTTTGATCTGTTATAATGGTTTTAGAGTCAGGCTGTCGTAGCGCATTGGAACATATAACTGTAAGCGCGATATTTGTGTGTTCAAACCCTATTCGAAGTGGAAATGATTACATTTATTTATTTTCGTATTCTCGCTCTGGTACACAGAGCGCTGTTAGCTCGCAATTTCTCGAAAGCTTTACAACTAATTAAATACTATATTGTTTCAGCTGCCTATTCTGCAAAATCGGATATTTTTTGAATGTCAGAAATGAGTCCAGTAGTTTTGGCCAAACAAACAAACATTCCCAAAAAAAAAACACATTTATTAGTGATTTTGTGAGATATATGAAGAAATATATTTATAAATTAATCTAAAAAAATATTATTCCCAAAATATTGTTTATTTTTTGTATCTGTTCATCATATATATGGAGACAGGTAGCAAAGATTCATATTCAAAAGTTGTTCGTTCGATTCATAATCAAAATTCACCAAAAAGTGACTTTTGACTGATTTTAAAAATATAACTGATCTAGGATAGATGTAACTTTGTAATTCATCATACAACCATCAATTTTTAATTTTTTTTCGAAATTTTTCAAAAAAAAAGATCATTCGCTAAGAAAACGTGAGTTTGTTCTTATTGTCAGATTAAATAAAATAAATATAAGCAGCAATAAATGTAATTATAGTCTTATCTTCAAATATAATCTTGAATAGTAGTTAATACTACTAGTTAAATATAAATGGTTAAAAGAGAGCAAACCCAATAATTAGGCTTAGTCAACATCCTGTTAGCGGACATGGCAAAAAAAAAAAAATTAAAATATAGTTTCACTTTCCCACTGGAATCATTTCAAATCAAGGCGAACTACTAAATACGCTTAATTTATAAAAATTGTGATATGCAATAAAAAAAAATGAAATCCTTATTTGCACATGTAGCGTACAGGAACAATTATTTTATCATCATAAAAAATACCGGTTAAAAATAATAAAACGACCTTATCGTATATTAAAATTTTTGAGTTTTAAATCATAAATATTATTCGTAATGAATATAACGATCCCCAGCATCTAATAAAAAAAACGTACATAATTTCGAAATGTCACATCATTACCAAGATATTAAATTAAATTTATTA
This sequence comes from Heliconius hewitsoni, assembly GCA_018230445.1. Lineage (NCBI taxonomy): Eukaryota > Metazoa > Arthropoda > Insecta > Lepidoptera > Nymphalidae > Heliconius > Heliconius hewitsoni. The sequence continues at coordinate 17,458 of DWAN01000347.1, read as the reverse complement.
AACTCTAATCATATTGTATTTTTTGTATTATCTTTCTTTTTATATTTTGTGGAGAAGACAATCATTTATTGACTTTTTTTTCACTATTTTCTTTTATTTATTATAGTCATATGGCGATGATACACAATTAAAAAAAAACAGATTTTACAGAATTACATCAAAATCCGTATACAAAAAATGTTGTCTAACCCATGTAAATAACATATAAATGACTGTTGCATTATCCACATCTATTTACATACAAGGCGTAGCGGATGAAGGCAGTTTAAACAAAACTCAATATATCTAAGAATGTTTCCAATATGGAAATAATTAAGATCGTATATCACATCAATTTAAATTCCACGCGGAGCCACTGTCAACGGCTACCTTATGATTTTTTTGTCATTAAAAATCCTACATCCAAATACATATATAGAGAGAGGTAGATGCAAAAAAAAAACGATTCGACATATTTAGTTATATCGTTCGTACCTCGTGAAATAGATCCGAATGAATTGCCTTCAATTGCGCAGTAGCTAGTATAATAGTGCAAGCAAGCATTGGCGTTTGAGCAGGGCGTGGTCAGGGAGACCTTAGAAAACGGATGTAGCAGCCTCGTTCGCCGCCATTCCAGATCGACGTCTGATGATAACTGTATCTGAAATATGATAAAAACAATGTTTGAGTGAAAAGGTCGTTCAATTACATCTATTATAACTAATTATTACTATGAGACAATTATATTTTTGTATTTATTAAATGTGTTTTGTTTTGTTATACAAATCACTGGTCTGCCACTGGTGACCAATGTCACTTGACGATATAGGTAAAAGTGTTTCACTCAATGTCCAATGCGTGAAATGATTTTTCTGGTTTTATGATAATATGTGTTGAAGATAAGATAAATAAATCAATGAATCAGCTTCACGCTAGTGGCACTAGAACCCAGTGTTAAGACCTAAGACACTCCGTTTCCTATTTTCTGCCGAATTCATAAGGCATTGCGTGTTGAGTGGCGGAACTCAACGCCGCGCTTTGCCTAGGCACCAGCCCAAAGAAATTAAAACAAGTGTAAGTAAATATTTCATTTCTTCGAGTGGGGATCGAACCCACAATCAATTGATTTCACACTTTGTGCCTTTGCTCCACAACTGGCCTCAAGTTGGATTTGGCTGAAGATAATTTTCAAAAATATGAAAAAAGCTGTTTTTCATAAGCTTACTATTATTTTAAATAATCAATATTTTTATTATGTGTTTAAGGCATAATTTATTATCATTTTTTTATAAGCTAGATTTCGTCGTTAACCTACAATCCTGAAATAAGAGAGTACGGAACCCTCAGCGGGCGAGTCCAAGTCGTACTTGACCGGTTCTTTTATTAGTTTTTTTTTATATAGGCTAAAATTGCATGTTATGCATATATGCATCATTTTAATTAAAAGACATCATTATTTTTTATTACAAATGAAATACAATTAACGTAAGAACTCTTTTATTACATGTCTAGCTTTTATCAGTGAATAAATATTATTAATTAATTTATATTATTACGTAATAAATTTCCAAATTAGAATCAGCCTCACGCTGTATCCCGTACACGGCAGGGTAGGCAGAGGGAACCTAGTGTTAAGACACTCCGTTCCCCACTTTCTACCAAATTTCGGAGCCATTGCTTGTTGATTGACGGAAATCAATGCAACATTTCATTTCCGCGAGTGGGGATCAAACCCACAACCAGTCGATTTTACAGTCGCACTTTGTACCCCTGCGCCAAGACTGGTCTCTAAATTTCCAAATTCAATATAGGTATATATTCAAAATATACATTATGTGTTCAATATTATTTTTTTATGCCTTGTAGAAGAAAATGTTTAAAAATTTAACCAATTTCAGTGATTAAGCAAGCAGCAAAAGAGTTTTCAGTGGAAACAAAAATCTTTAATGCGATTTAACCATAGTGATTATTACAAGTCATTTTGAATTCTTTTTATACGATATCTCATTTTGAAAATCTTGTTTTTTATATTATTTAAAATCCGCCTAAGTTCAAGACATTGCTTGTTGAGTAGTGGAAAAACAAAATAAATAATTCCACGAGTGGGCATGGAACTCGCTACTATTTCGTACTATGCTGCCCCACTAAGCTTCGACGGCCCCTAACATAGAATTAAAACAGCTTCACGCTGTATCCCGCACACAGCAGGGGAAGCAGTAAGAACCTAATATTAAGACACTCCGTTCCCCACTTCCCACTTAATTAAGGAAGTATTGCGTATTGACAGATGGATCTCAACGCCGCAATATCTATTAGATATAATAATATCTAATATATAAAATCATAACGATCTTGTTAATAGTAATTAAGATTAGCCACCGTGTGGGCGGCTTATTAATTTTAATAAGTAACCGCCCGGACCAGACGGAAGTACCGAGAGATCCGCAACGCTGGTGATCTGATTAAATAAATTATAATGTACTGCGAACTTATCACGGATGCATTTGATTATACTAAACAACTTAGCAGGGATATATATTGTTATTTATTTAGCATTTAAAATTATTTTAACTTTTACTAATACCTTTTTTTTGCAGCTTCACGCAGTATCCTGCACATAGTAGAGTTAGCAGTGAAAGCTGGGAACCTAGTATTAGTTCTTCTGTGACCATTTAGGCACTTCCGTTCTCTTGTTTTCTCCAAAGTTTGGAGGCATTTTTAATTTAAAAACAGAAACGTCTACTTAAAATTTTACGTTTGTATATTTTTTGCTAATATATTTTTTATAGACAAAAAAATTAAATTTAATCAGCTTCATGCTGAATCCTGCACACAGCAGGGCAGGCAGAGGGAACCAATTGTTAATGCACATCGTCCCCCACTTTCCGCCGAGTTCTGGAATCACACCGTATTGAGTGGCGGTCAACGCGCTTTGCCACCACACCACAGCGTAGAAATTAAATTATAAATGTAAGTAAATATTTCATTTCCTCGAGTGGGGATCGAACCCACAACCAGTCGATTCTACAGACACACTTTGCGCCCGCACATATCTCCATATAATAAAAAATGAAATATTTACAGTTACATGTCACCAAATCTTCTCTGCATACCAGAAAAACATGGAAATGAAAAAATTAATTTAAAAAAATGTTAAAAACAATGAAGCATTCATTTACTTCCTTATAATTCATCTAATCAACCTAGCATCCAACTGAACATGGAAAAAGGGTTATTGTTTACATAACTGTAAATTTAATAGAACATTGAGCGAGTGAAACAGAAGGCAATCGCTAGTTCTATTTAAATTTGTCAATGAAATCATACAGACTGTAATTAGCTGAGTAACATAAACTCCGAACGACATTAACTAAGACAGGACTTGTATTTAGATAGAACGCAAATTGTAAAATATCTTTGAAATTTATTTTACGCGGACATTTTATAGCAATAAATATTATTATTCTAAAGTTATAATAAATAAAATGCAAGTGATTTGAATAATTATATAAATCCGTGGCTATAGTGATTTAAATCGTAAAAGTAATATACACAAAACCATACGTTTTGGATACTAAACGAGATCATTTCTCAAATAGCGATCGTTATAAATCAATAAACGTCAGCATAAATCAACTTTAGAAATAGTTTGCTTGCATTTTAATATTTTTGGTCCTTTGAACTATTTAGTTTGTGTTGTTAATTGAATATATTACCATGCAAATGGTATGTTGAGAAATCTTTAGCGTACATATGTTCGACACTACGATACTTAATGTCATAATCAATTTTAAATATATATATTTTTTCTTGCAAAAAAAGAATTTATTTCATTCTCAATCATTTCTTGTTCCTATTTATAATTTTTACAAAGGACAATTCCTCTTAATATGTTCATTAAAACCCAACGATTCATATTTCCTATTAGTGAAGTAAGTACATAGAAATAAGTGATACAGATTTCTTAGCCGTAAAGCCATGGTATCCGTAATGACACAATCGAATCTGTCGATGCGGTTTGCACGCGGGGGGAAGGCGTGGTCGGCGCCGGCCGCTCGCCTTGACTCCATCGTCAAGCATCGCATGATCTCTGATGTAGCTCGACTGGGTATATTTGAGATGAAAGTGCTTGTAGGTTAGTGAGTGAGTTTTTTTAACATTTTTTAAAGTGTTATTTTACACTTAGGAAAGAAAAATACTTATTTAGAAAACGTATAAAAATTTGAACGTAGCGGAACTCGAACCCGCGCTTCCTGGTCGGTTTCCTTTCAACATTCGCACGTTGGTTGTACGCTAACATCTTCAGTCATATTTATAACATTTCAAAGACATTATTAGGTTCATTAGGTTCTACAAACTTAACAGAAGTCTTTCTAATTCCAGAAAAAGTGGAGAGCGGATCATATTTTAAATAGCACCAGCAACAACAACTGTATAAGATCAATTTGTTTCCAATTCCGTAACATTTATATTAATAAATTAAAGGAGTGTGATATTCGTTTTAGTGAAACATCATAATTAAAAATATTTTAAAATATGTGTTGTGAATGAATAAAAAAATGTACTATATATATTGTATAAATTGTATATTTAAAAAGTTCAATTGATTGGCTTAAAATATAATATAAAAAGGACAGTGTTGAAAAATAAGTGAGTTTAATAATATAATTTTAACTGCTCATTTTATTATTTCCATACTAAAATCAATAGTTTTTCTACAGCTTTTATGACAAAAAATATATGAGTATTAAATGCAAGATTACAAAGTTGATATAAAAAAATATCAGCTTCACGCTGTATCCGGCACACAGCAGGGTAAGCAGAAGGAACCTAGTGTTAAGACAGTCCATTCCCCATTTTCTACCAAATTCTGGAGGCAATTAGTTTATTTTTTTAATATATCAATATTATTCTGTGTTGTTCTGTTATTTAATCATAAGTACCATAATTTTATTATTTAATTTAACAATTTGAAATTTAACAGAACAATTTAAACAAATGTTTTATAATATCTAATTCTTTATTCACCAAAATAAGAAATTTTAAACCATAATAAAAAATAAGAAACACCCAAACAACGCGATATCTGTGCTTTTGCTACATAGTTTATTGCTTTAAGATGTTGTTTGCATTTTTTCTATAAATTCAATCTATCATGTAATTTAAAAAAAAATACGTATCAATTTTTGAATATATAGTACACAAATCAAAACATTCGAATCGCACTACATCAGGAGTGAATGTGGCGACTGTATTGGACGGGCGCGGTGATAACGTGGTTCTAGCGTTATCAGTATCTCTGTACAGTATACTTGTAACTGCATTCAACTAGCTCTCGTAATATATGTTACATGTTCTATAGCACTTGGTGGTATTACTTACTCCTGGGTCCCGCGTGGTCGATTCTGTAAGAAAACCTGTAATGTAACTTTTTTTAGGTTCACGCTGTATCCTGCACATAGTAGGGTGGATAGAGGGAACCTAATTTTAAGGAACCTAATTAAACCTAATTTTTAATCCCCATTATCCGCCGAATTCTGGAGGCATTGTGAGTTGAGTGATGGAACTCTCCCCAAAATATAATTTATATTTCATTTTCCTTTATTAACTAAACTTAATATGACAGTATCTTTATAAAAATAGGCAAAGTAATGAGGCCACTCGTGGCGCAGGGGCACAAGCGTGGGACTGTAAACGCAAAGGATGTGGGTTCGATTCCACTCAAGTAAATGAAATATTTAATATTTTCATTTCTTCGCTCTAGTGTCGCGTTAAAACGAGGCTCGAACGAATACCGTCAGCATTCTACTAGCCCACGTTATATCTGTTACATCTGTTCTATAGCACTCGGTGGTATTACCTCGTAGGTCCTGCGTGTTCGATTGTGGAGAACCTGTAATATAACTGTAGATTTGGTCAGGTTTATATTTTGATGGAAGGGAATTGCTTTAAATTTGTTAGAAAAGAGGCTTAAAAAAGTTAGATGAGACGTTGTTACCTTTGCATACAAACTTTTATTGTTATAGATCTTTAGTTATTTAAGGATTTGAGGATTATATAAATCCTTTATTATTTGAAGATTTGAGGCTGTCATGGTGCATGAGGGTGTGAATGTAATATGACTGTTGTGGTTCGATTACTATTAGGAGGAATTAATCGTTATTTGTTAATATTTTAATTTCTCGAGTTCTGCCCCTCAACAAGAAATGCCTCAAAAAATTCAGTGGAAAGTGAGGAACGGAGTTTCTTAACATTAGATTCCCTCTCTCTGCCTATCCTGCTATGCCAGGATACAGCGTAAAGCTAAAAAAATTAAAAGAATTTAAATATTTAATTTTTTCTTAATATGAATATGTAGATATAAAAATAAATTCAAAGCTTTCAAATTTTGCATAGACGTTTATAGGTATAACAATAAAACAAATATTTTATTAATTTATTCACCTAGATAATATAATTGAAATATCAAACTTCAAAAACTATGACTAGCAACTTGTCCTAATTAAGCTCTATGAACTTCCTGGATAAAAAAAATTACTTTTTTACAGCATGATTTTTTTTATTGCTAATAAAGTCTAAATAGTAAACATTTTATTTTTATTTATTTTAAAATCTATTTCAATATATTTTTGTATGTAACCCACAACCGTCGCGTTGAGTTCCGCCGTTCAAAACGTAATGTCTCGAAAAATTAACGCTTAAAAATTAAATTAAAAGGTGGAACGAAGTATCCTAACACTAGGTTCCCCCTGCCTACCCTGCTATATGCAGGATAGCGGGATACAGCGTGAAGCTAAAATAATGGTCTAAGAGTGTAAGACAAAGGTCTAGGTCTAGTATTTGAAACAAATGAGAAAAGGACGGAGTGCAAGATCAGTGTAAAATATAATAATAATAAGAATAGCTTTTATTTCTCTGACTTTTACATATAAAAGTTATTTTACACATATAAAATTACAATTAAATTAAATTTTGACATTAGCAATACAATTAAATTATTTATAATACAATTAACTATATTTATAAAACAATTATCAATTTCAATTTTTAATACATATTTTTGAGTCAGGTTGTCATTTTGACAAAGGCCTCCTCCAGGCTATTCCACCCCAACAAAAGCTTGGTTTGCTACATGTATGTGATCTAACGTTGAAAAATCAGAGCGAAAGCCAGCCTGTTCTTTGGGCTGCTGTTCATCCAACCCCTTAGTTAACCTTCCAAGAATGATTTTTGAGAAAATTTTGTATAAATTGGTCATCAAGCTGATCGGTCTATAGTTTTCTATTTTTTCCTTGTCTCCTTTCTTATGTACAAGAACTATTATCGATTTTGTCCATTGTAATGGTATTTGTTCTTTATTTAATATTTCATTATAGAGTATTTCCAATGGCTTGTCTATTATATCGATGATGGATTTTTGGTAGGTTCATTTGTAATTCTGTCGTCACCTGGTGCTGTATTGTTTTTTTGTAATTGAATGACTTTCCTTATTTCGCTTTTCATAATATTTAGTACTTCCTCATCGGAGGAACTGTATTATTTTTCTATATTTTTTGTAATGTTATTTTGTTCACTATAAACGTCAGTGGCGATCTTCTCTTCTAGTAAAAGTTTTTTCTAGCCAGCCATGAATTAAGGTATGTAGTAAGGTCCTGTAGTTGTTTGATTTTTTATCATTTGTTATTTTTATTTCTGCTATTAGAATGTTATTCTATGGTTTGTGTTGAAGTTGTATCCACATTTTTTATTTGTTTAGGCATGTTTGTTATTATGAAGTCTATTTCATTCTAATATTTCCCGTCAGGAGATATCCATTTCCATTTTCTTTTTTCGTGCAAAATTTGCTAATCTCTGTCCATTTTTAATATTTTCTCCCTTGCTAAAGGGGCCCATGGTGTTTTTCTCTCCGATTTGTGGTTTCCCTATTTTGCTGTTGACGTCTCCAATTAATATTTTTTGTCTGTGGGTTTCATCCATTCCTTTGCTGTTCGCTGTTCATTATCGGTTGCCTGTTCAGTGGGTGCATAAATTTGTATTACAGAGGTTTATGATTCTTTATGTCCTGGAATTTTTATATCTAGAATTGCAATTCTGTCTGATTTACTTGAAAATTTTTGTATATTGTGTTTGTACCATGTTTTCACCATGCACCATACTCTGTATATTGCCTTTTTTTCTCCATTGTATTAGAAAATTTACTTGTTGTATTCTCTGATTTCTTCTCCTATTCGTTTTACCTCGCTTAGGCCAAGTATATCCCATTTTTTTTGTTTCTAGCTCTCTTCTAGTTCGGTCAGTCTTTCCTCTGGCGTTAATCTTGGTTAGGGTTCATATATAGAATTTGTTTGTTCTTGCCTGTGAATTTAGTACTATCTGTTCATTTTTACTTGGAGAGTGTTGGTCTAATGTCCGACGGGGACAAGCTGGCTAGGGACATGTGATTGTTGTGGTATTTTATTTTTGAGCCTGGTTTTTCCGGTCGCCTTTGTCTATTCGCTGTTACATGTTTGATGTATTTTCAGTTCAGCTAGAATTGGTTCTCATTAAGGCGAAAGCGTCCATTTTATTTATTTTTTTTGGTGCTTTTTTAGACAATTCCACTAGTAGGTGATATTTGTGATTGCGTGGGAGATCTTTTTCTTTTTTCATTTTGTCCTTCTTTGTCCATATTTGATGAATGCAATTTTTCCATTGTTGGTTTTTTCTTTGAGTTTCGTTTTCAGCTCTTGTCTCTTCTGTAGTATCTCTTTTAGAAAGTCCTCGATTGCGTATATGCTATTAGTGAAATGTTTGTTCTTTTTCAGTTCTTCCATCTTTCTCCAATGCAGGGTTAATTGTATGAGGATTGGTCTCAACTTTCCTTCTTTCTTTTTTCCTATATATGACTTTACCTGTCTCCCACTTATCCCATTCCTTGATATTCGCTTTTTCGCTCATTCCGTTGAGAATTTTTCCAATCTTTGTACCCTTTTTTCTAACAACTCTTCTTTAATTTTAAGGTTTTCCTCTATTAGAGGTTTTATTTATATCGTCTCTGAGACCGACTCTGTTACATTACGTGTTATGGTCTCCGTCTGTTTTTCCATCTCTTCCTTGAACTTCTTCCATAATAGTTTCATTTGCTGCGTTCATGACTTTGCAAATTTTATTTTTGTATTGTTGCCGTGTGATAGCCGTACACAATGCAGTTTTGGTACCGACACTGTTATACAGCAACGAAACGTGGGTATTACAGAAGAAGAATGACAGAAATATTAATGCTGTTGAGAAGCGATCTCTTTGGCGCGGATATGCGGAGTCAGTTTAGCTGATCAAATTTGCATGCAAATGAAGAGAATGACAGGTACTAGCGAGGATGTCATGGTGAATTAAAAATCATGTACTCAGCTGGTTTGGGCACGTTGAAAGAATGAATGATAAAAGAATGGCAAAAAATATTTATAACGGAAAAGTGAGACGGTAACAGAGGTAAGAGTCTCCTCCTACCTCGGTTGACCTTCAAAAACACAGTATCAAAGTTACTGGAGGAAGGTCACGTAAAAAGCATGAGGACCCCTCGGGGGGTCCTGTTGTATGAAGAGGTCGATTACGGTAGACGAGGCGAGAGAGGTATGCAAAGACCGTAGCGTTTGGCGCAATGTTCTCTCTGACTACCCCGCTAGGGATAAAGCGTGAAGCTAGATTATATTAGATTAGATAAGTATAATATTTTAAAACTAAGGAGTTTGATTGGTTGAACGAGCCAGCTCAAACGCTACGAGATATATAAAACTTCCGCAATCGACAGCCTATTACTTACATTCATATTCATGAAGACTCATACACATATAAATTTGGTAAGACAGCTCTAGTTCCACTAAAAAGGTGAGATGACACATATTTCTTTCATCATTTATGGTTACATAGTAAAATAGGACGATCCAAGGGCGAATTTACACGTAATTTAATACTCTACTTTGTTTTTATCACGCTAAAGAAGGCTCATTAACAGTAAATGTAATAATTATGCTACTGTCATTATTATTATTATGACGCATCAAATCCTAGTGTATAGTGGGTGTCTTATTGCAAACCCGACCGTCGTTGGTTTGATTCACACTCGATGAATAAAGTATTTTTATTCTCCGGTTCTGGTGAGATAAAGATAATATATTTTTTCCTTGTCTGCCCTTCTATATGCGGGATAAAGCGTGAAACTAATAGAAATCTCCTGTGCCAAAGGCTATGTAAGTGCTAACTGAGTTCTATCAGCTTATTTTGTTAAGTTTCAAAAATAGTAATTTTATTAGTGTTTCATAGCGAAATATGAGGCTATATTTTGTCTCAAGACATTAACGTAAATATTTTAAACATTTGAATTGAAACTAGAATTCACAATCAACTTTTAAGGACCAGAATGTCCAAACTACATTATCATGGCGTCTTCCTATTAAATTAACATAAAATAATAAAAAAAAACATTTATAATAAATTAGATTTAATTGTAAGTTATAGTAGATTGAACATCTACATATCTACAGTATAACTTGACACATAAACCACGCCTAACTAGATTAGTCTTCATATCAGCTATTACACTATATCACAAATACCTAAGAAAATATATATAATTACATATATAAATTATTTATTATGGTCTAGAGATGATTGTTCTATACATAATTTATCCACCTACGTCATTCTTATTAATAAACATTGAACATTGCTATAGTACGCAACAAATTTAATCGATTATTAAATCGATTAAATTTATTAAATATGAATATTATTTCATTATACTAATAAATTTTGAGTGTAATCTGATCGTACAAATTGGTAATAATTTTCTATATAGATAATTGTTAGACTAAACTAGAGTTTTAGCCTTGTGGTGATGAAAATCACGTATGAAAACGTAACGCTGATTCTCACTTGAGCACATGAAATAATTAATATTTATATTTCTTTCCTCTGGTGAAGGCAAAGCGCTGTATTGAGTTCCGCTCCACAATACGCAATGCAACTTCCAAATGTCATCAAATCTTAAAACTATGTTCCCTGGTTCATTTTGACTACCCTGCTATTAGCAGAAAACAGAGTAGAGCTAAAAAAACGTCAATTGAGTTTAGGAATATAGCAACTCTGAATAGCAACCCTGCTATGCGGGAATGGGCTGTCTACCCAGGCAGATATATCCTTTCACTTTCATCAGAAATCGCTCTTAACGTGGTCCGTTAATTGTAGGTCGTTTAAGATAATATAGTTTAAAAGCTCACTGTGTACATTCTCGACCGTCGCTGGGGCCAGGGTGCTATGGGTGCCAAGGAATCTTCCATAAGTCCCGGCGTCAGGACGGCCGTAGGTCAGAAGGCACGTCACGAGGCAGACGGAAGGTATTGACAAAATACTATGACGCAAAATTGTAAAAGAAATTATCTTAATGAATTAAGAAAAATACAAATAATGTTCGACGATTCTAAATTACAAACATACACAAACAAATTGTCAAGTTCTGAAATATTTAGTATAGTAATTGTTAATATTGTGGTTAATATTGAGGCCGTCGTAGCGCAGGGGCACAAGTTTGTGCCTGCAACGCGACACTTGTGGGTTCGATCCCCACTCGAGGGAATTATATATTATTTATTAATATTTTCGTTTCTTCGCTCCGGTGTCGAGGGTAAAAGCGCGGCGTTGACGCCACTCAACAAGCAATCCAGAAATCGGCGGAAAAATGGGAGAGCGGAGTGTTTTAACACTAAGCTTCGTCCTAACCTGCTACACATACATACAGCGTGAATTTATATTATAATTTATTCTGCATACGTGATTTAATTTATTATTCTAAGTGGAGTGACGATGTATTGACAAACGGACTGTTATGGGTGTCTATAATAGCTCAATTGATTGCCCCGAGCAATCAACATAAATAAAGTAAGTAATTAACTATAACATAGGTAATATTTGCCTTAGGAATGGAATCTTTTTGTAGGAGAAATTTGATTATCATATTGTCGTTGCATCGAGAGAAATATTTATAAAATCGATTCTCAAATGTGAAAACGTTTATAGTTAAAAATATTTTAGATTCATATTCAACATCATTATCTTATGAATGTAAGTTCGATTTCCACTTGAGGAATGAAATATTTAATATTTTTATTTTCCTTGCTGTGGTAACAAGGCAAAGAGTTTTGCCACGTAGTACGCAATCCCTCCGGAATTCGACGGAAAATTGAGCAACGAAAGTGTCTTAATGGAAACAGAGTGTCTTAACACTATTTATTACGTCTGTTGACCATGAGTTGAGCAACCAATACTACAACGTATATTATTTATTTCCATAATATGACACATGTCAATAATCACATTCAACAACGAAAGTTATTCAAACATATTTCACTGTGCTACAAATAACGTCAATAAATTTAAATTTAATAAAAAAAGATAAAATATTACATATTATTTATTATAAATTTAAATAGCCATAATGTTTAAAACAATAAATATATATTATTAAGTTAAAAGGTTATATTGAAAAACCGTGATAATAAAAATTAAAAAGGCGTTCACGTACCAGGCACAAACAATAAGGAATAAGAGATTGGTGAAAAAGATTTTGTGCGCGAGTGAATAAAAAATGGGCCACGGGGCCCTCAAATTTAAAATAAATATAAAAGATTAAGATTTTAAAATAAATATAAAATTTCGTCGGCTTAGAGTGTAAACCTGCAGTATATTACTCAAATTCTCACGAGACCATAAATATTTTCAAAAAAATATTATAATAAGTTATAAATATATATAATATTTTTTAGCTTCTTAAAAAATACGTAATTTGACACTATAAACGGAATCAAAATTCATAGGGTACTTCAGAGTGACTTAGAATTACGAAATTTGGTAGCTAGTATCTACAGTTAGGAACTACTTCAAGAAAAAAATTGAAACATATATATTTGTTGCAAAATTCTAAAAAATAATAGTCTTAAATAGCAAAAAAACGCGTATTTAGACACTATAAATGGAATCTAAATTAATACGGTACTTTCGGTTAACCTGGAATTATGAAATTTGTCAGGTAGCATCTACAGGTAGTATCTACTAGTTCAGGAAAAAGTCTGAAAACTTTAGATTTGTAGTTCTCCTATCCTAATCCTATTAATCCTAAAAAAATAAAAGTCTTAAAGAAAGGGGCAAAATTTGGTATTAAAGCAGCTAGTCCAAGTGAGGTATCAAAAAAATCTCTAACCCTTTACTTACTTACCGTAACAACCTTTAGAACTTTAGGTAGTTGAAATCAATTAATCAAGTATACAATAAGTATAATAATTAATACCTACACCTAAAGTTCACAATGTTAAATATAATTTTAAAATTTTGCTAATATAACCTTTATCTTTTTTACATAAAGCCGTCGTTAAAAATTAATCTCAAGTTAAAATCTGGAACAGAAGCTCATTATCAATACTTAATAAAAAATGTCATGTAAATTATTTTCCTCCGTTTAATTGTAACTTCTGTAACACAAAATCAAAATCCCGAATATCATTTTATTTTATATTTTAATATAATTTTGTATTTTATAATAACCGTTTTGTAAACGAGGAGCGAACATGACATCGAATTAAGGACGCATCAGTTATGCGTTCATGCTTAATACCAATTAAGTTCATCAATTTTTAATATTTTTGAAGTTGCATAAGAAAATGTTACAACGTCAAAAATTTTTTACCCTGATTTACCAAAAATAAGTAATCAAGTCAATATCCTGGAAATGGCGAAATTTAAAATGGTTAAAACTTAAAATTCATATCTTTTTTTAAGTTAAACAATTATTAAACTTAAAAAAAAAACATTTGTATACATTATGTGTTAAATTTGTTTTCTAAGTATGGAATAAGGCGTATTTAAGTGTAAAAATATAAAATGTACGTAATTTTTTTTATTCTGGATTTTACGTTTTAATGGTTTGTCTTTTTAATTTTGCTTAGAATACTTAAAATAAGCAATTTTGTTTTTTTTAATAGTTAGACATTTCATTCACCTGATTAAGGCGATTGCGGTGTTGTGGGATAGTCTAACTGCAAGCTCAAGGGTTAGGTGTTCGATCCTCGCTCAGAGGATGATTATATTTACTTAAGTTCCAATTTCCGCCCCAGTAGCACGACGGACAGGCTTAGCTACGACAATCAACATGCAATGTCTCAAAAAAACGGTGAACGTGGCGAACAGTGTCATAAAGGAGAGGGAGCACACATTGGGAACCTGGACTGGGAACCTTTATACTCTGTTATGCGGAAAAAGAATGAATGAAACGTGATACGTGACTATTGACCATCCATACTGACCAGAAAAAACAACTTACAAATATTTATCAAACGTAATTACTGATTGATCACTATACCAACGAGCCTGTCAAATTGTTATTATTGTAATGCATATTAAATGCAAGGATATTTTAAGCAAAAAGTTTTAAGTTATTGTAGTATTAGGCGTAATAGCTCTTAATCAATGGTTTACAGTACCCGTTTATATTAATATATATAATTAAGCTAACATTTAAATGTCACTTCCTTAGTGATTTGGGGTGTAAAATTATTATAAATATTTTGTAGTTGAGACTATCATGGTACAGCGGCACGATATTTTCACTGTAAAGGCGACGGTTGCGGGTTCGATTTCCACTCAGGAGAAATTAATTATTTTTATTTGCTTGCTCTTGGGACAAAACAATGCAGCGTGGCGGTGAGTTGTGTCACTCAACACGCAATGTCTCAAGAATTGGGCGAAAAATGGAGAATAGGATGTTTTGAACACTAGGTTTCCTGTGCCATGTCGCATAAAAACAAAAAATAAATATAGTATATGTAATTTTTTAGACAATTTTAAGTCACATTATTTTAGTTTAAGTATTTTTTTTATACGTAAAGTGCATAGAAATTATTGTCATTTTTTTATTTTGCCTTCATATTATTATCCTTTGTTTTAATAAAAGCACATTGTTATCTGCTGTGCAATGGTAGTACCTATAATATTCTTTTATCTATTTGATGAAAAGACAGTAATATGAAATATAACAAATTTAAAAAAGAAAAAGGCTTGCATAACTGATCTCGATAGAGATAAAAATGATTACCTCGTGAATATTTTACAGTAAAATAAACGTGTCCTAAAAGCTAAGAATATTTCAAGTAACCTTTAACCAGAGACTTTATTAATATTGCTCAATCAACTTTGCTCGAATTTAAAGCATTTTAAATTTAACTGGAATTATAATATTTTTCAATGTAACAGCTATAATATTATTTAGTGAATAACAAACAGCACTTAAGATTTCAAGTTTCTGCTCTTCTCAATGGCAAAAGGTAGGAAAAAAAAATAGTTGACGAATAGAAAAAATATTTTTTGAGAGAATGATTATCAGTATTAATTTTTAAATGGTAATAAATTGAAATAAAAAGAAAAAGAACACTAGAGCACGAAGTGTCTTAACACTAGATTTACTCGTAACTGGCACCCTGAGAACGTTACTAACTAAGAACTGAATAGAATAGATTATTCTTTATTGTTATAAAAAAATAATTATACGGGTTGATGTAACCCGTACAATTAAATGTGGTAGCGTCATCTTGTGTAGCTTAAAACTTTTAGTGAGGATGTTATATATAGAGAGAATATATTAGTCACTGTTTCTATCAACGATCGAAAGTTAATTTTTAATAGTACATTTATAAATATATTTACTTTTAAATATACATTAACAAAAAAATGATTTCAGGCCAATCGTGGCGCAGGAGTACATAGTGTGACTGTAAGCGCCACAAGTTGTGGCATCAATTCCCACTCGAAGAAATGAAATATTTTATATTTTCATTTATTTTCTCTGGTCTCGAGGCAAAACGCGGCGTTAAGTTCCACCACTCTACATGCAATGTATCCAGAATTCGACGGAAAATGAACAACGGAGTGTCGTAACATTATGTCTGCCCCCTTGCTGTGGGTATGAAACTGATTATTTAAAAAAAGTACAATTACATATTTTAAGCACTATTACTTACTGTTATATTAATAACTGCATAAAATATTATAGCAAGCTGATGGGTAAAACGATAGCCACTCGTAGTAATACGATATCTCCGATCGACGATACAGTACAGGACCTTGAGATCGCTCTTACGGAATATGGATCTCATGCGTATTGAGTGTGCATTCTTTGGCAATAAGCGTGTAATAGTTGGGCGCATAAAACAGGCTGAAATACTTGTAAAACTACGTTAAATATTTAGAAATGTTAAAAAGTACATAAATAATCCATTCGTATAATTTAAATAAAACTATTAGCAGCAAGTTAGTTATGGGTTCGATTCATTCGTCCTGGTAACGAGGCAAAGTTCGACAGTGAGTTTCGCCACTCAATGCCTAATGCCTTCAGAATACGGCGGAACGTGGAGAACGCGGAGATGTCGCAACAACAAAGGAGTGTCTTAACACTAGCTTCTCTTCGCCTACTCTGCTGCGTGCGGGATACAGCGTGAAACTTAAGAAAATATATATATTTAAGCTACTTACTCGGTAAATATCTCAACTAAAACATAACACCAAACTTAACTGTATAAAGGTTAAATTTAACCGTGTCGAGTTCAAATACAGTGTGAATCTAAAAACGAGAGAAATCCTGAAGTATTTTTGCAGACGAATTTTGAACACTTGAAGATCTGCAAATAAATATTATACAGAACTTCACATTGAAGAGAGCACAGTTTTAATTGAAGCCAGTCTTGGTGCAGGGGCACAAGGGTCTGACTGTAATGCAACGGTTGTGGGTTCGATACCCACTCGAGAAAATTAAATATTTAAAAAAATATATATTCTAGTGTCGAGATAGCGTGCGTTGAGTTCTGCCACTCAATACGCAATGCCTCCAGAACTCAATAGAAAATGGGGAACGGAGTGTTTTAACACTAGGTCACCAGCCCTTTTGTGTGCGAGATACAGCGTGAAGCTGATAAAATAAGTACTATACAGAATTCCGCATTGTTGAGAGCTCGCGTTAATGTGATGCCGATACGCGCACCGATTGCACAGTGTTGCGCCGAGTGGGCGGCGACACGCAAGCCTCGTTTGCGCATGCAAATGTTCAATAGTCAATACTAAAGTACTTTACAGGGAATCTTGCTATTTTAATATTGTCTGGCAAATCTATTTGGCTAGATTTACTTAGTTTTTATGT
The DNA here is from genome assembly GCA_018230445.1 of Heliconius hewitsoni. NCBI lineage: Eukaryota > Metazoa > Arthropoda > Insecta > Lepidoptera > Nymphalidae > Heliconius > Heliconius hewitsoni. Next base: position 267 of record DWAN01000347.1, on the reverse strand, counting down.
GATCTGTTAGTTTTTTGGAGGAATATTGATGGAATAGATAATTTTTTTTGGTATCAAACATAAATCAAAATTATGTTAGGACTTAAATGTGAGATAAACTTGTTGTATGTAAAAATTTAAGCTTATTTTAAGGACTCTGTTGATGAAGTTATTAACAAAAAAGTTAAAGGTTCCAACTTACATTCAAATTATTTAAAACATATATAGTATCGGAGGCCGGTCGTGGCGCAGCGGCACAAAGTGTGACTGTAAAACCGACTGGTTGTG
>DWAN01000346.1:0-25211 GCA_018230445.1 Heliconius hewitsoni | reverse complement strand
GAATTCGGCAGAAAGTTGGGAACGGAGTGTCTTAACACTAGGTTCCCTCTGCCTATCCTGCTGTGTGCGTGAAGCTGATTTATTTATTGTCACAAAGGCTTGTGTACACTTAAGACCCAATATCAAAACAGCTGCCATTAACTTAATGTATTTTAGTATCTCAAAGCTATGTATATTTCTGTGTGTATAAAACAGGGTGCTGGTCTGTTAACGATTCATTCATCGCTAGCCATCTGTTCCTGTGAACACACTCGTTCTTCCTTACCCTTATACTGTAGAAAGAAGTCTGAGCACACCGCACACTAATAAATTGAAAACTCAATTTACGAGATGTGTGTCGTCTTTGGCGCAATAGATTAGCTTCTGTCGTTGTAGATAGTTTGTTCCACAACGATAAATGTACTGTTAAGTGAAAATAAAAGTAACTGTAACTTGAGGCCAGTCGTGGCACAAGGGCAAAAAAGTATGATTGTAAACGGGACAGGTTGTGAGTTTGATTCCCACTCGAGGTAATAACATATTTAATATTTTGATTTCTTCGCTCTGGTGTCGAGGCAAAACGTGGCATTGAGTGACGCCACTTAAAATGCAATACTGCCAGTAATCGGCGGAAAGTGGGAAGCGGACATATACTACAGAGTGACGCTGAAAAAAAAACATATACATAAAATTCAAATGGTTCACTAATAAACAATTCTGGAATACTATGACACCGACGGGAGCGAATTCAATCACAACTACACCAGGATGATTTCATTTGCTTTTGTGATTCAATAAATAGTGTCGGATGCTGTGGTCTCTGTCACGTATTACGTATTATTTATGTCCGCGTGGTCTCAGGACGCGTCAGAGTCGCCTGTTATTTGCTGGCCTCAATTGCTACTTTGTGTTGCCGCCGCATGTCATCTTGCGACTTCCTCTCTCATTGAATCCTCTATAAATAGACACAGAAAATCTAAATGATTCGATTCCTTTATAGATGCCGCTTATTTAAAATTAACATGACATTTTCCTGTTTCGAAACAAACTTTCGTCCGAAACAACAGTATTTCATAACTTGCACACAACTTTTCAAGTTACGGTGGCGTGCTGTAACTTTTTTATACCTGAATATTAATGTTGAATTATTATTCGAATCTTTAATTTTGTTTACGGATTTTACTACTTTAATGTCTAAATTTTATTCTGCAACTGCCTGCATTAATGTTTAATTAATGGAAGATAATTCTTACATTTAGATTTTTTACTGCCTTTATATTTATATAATTTATCACGGAACATAGTAAATATTATTTATATTAGTATATATTATTTCTCTCAGCTTCACGCTATATCCCGCATACAGTTAAGTGTGTTAAGACACTCCGTTCCCCACGTTCCGCTGAATTCTAGTGTTGTGTGTTGAAAGGCGGGACTCAACGCCGTGCTTTGCCTCTACACCAGAGCGAAAAAATATAGATATACATTTCAATAAATATTAATTTCCTTGAGTGGGGATCGAACCTACAGTCGCGTTTATAGTCATACTTTGTGCCCTGCGCCACGACTGGCCTCAATTTACTTTATTTCTCTCGTAGTTCCCAGATTCCCAGATCTCACTCTAGAGCAGTGGAGTAAATCCGATCAGCAGATTCGATACCTGCCAGTGCTCGACACACAATATGTAAATGTTTATCGTGTGTACAAACCGCCCGCCAGATTAATTCCGTCGGATGCGCTCAGCGGATGTATCGACCCCAGTTCGGACCTTTGGGGAAATGGCGTGATCATTGGTTCCCGTTCGGATTGCGATCGCTAACTACCTGATTTATGAGATTTGTTTTTTATTTTGTTTACGGCTGGGTAGCGGCTAAAAAATTGCGCAATTTCAGTGTAGCTAGTTTGAGTTCTCGAATTTTTGTCGTCTATCTAATTGAAATTCTCGTTTAGAATTGTTGTTTGTTAATAACATATGCAATAGGGATGAATAACTTTTGTTTAATTAACACGGTAAATAATATTTGTCAAAATAAAAACATAATAACAGTATGGTTATATTATACTTTAAAAAGCACAACATTTTAGCCTTAGGGGCGCTAAAATTCTTTACAAATAAAATGGATGGACAACAGCAGCAGATCAGTGATCAGCGCGCGTATGAAGGAAATTAATTTTCTCTGAAAAAGCAAAAATAACGTTCGCAGCGAATCCGCAATAACCGGATTTAATTTTGCAAGTTCAATGAAGAGATTTGTGTCAACGAAATCTTGTAATACATTTATAAAGATAAATCCACGCCATCATTTTTAAAGTCTCTCAAAGCGAGGAGATTTACTCGGCGTTATGATTCGGAGGAACAATTTCCCGGCGGGACAGAGAGCCTCATTTCCTGAGTTCACGAGCCGGGCCACTGCGATGCTGCCAAAATATTATTTTAAGCTTCCGCGAACATCTCTCAACGCACGACACCCGTTTGAGTTTTGTCCGTATTAAAATTTACATCCCTCTTTGTGTTTCTCAATAAAATACTTGCCGACGCAATACTAGGAGGTGGCTCTATTTTTTATAATGATTTTAGTTTAGATACCTAAATCTATGTATAATGGGAGGAAGCAGCAGCCGCAGCAAGGCAAGCAGAGAGAACCTAGTGTTGATACATAACACAATCCGTTCCCCATTTTTCTCTGAATTCGGGAGGGATTGCATGTTGAGTGATGTAACTCAACGCCGCGCTTGATATCAGAGTGAAGAAATGAAAATATGAATCTAAATACAAGTTACGCAATTGTGTAACTGCGCCACGACTGGCTTCTAATTCATTGTATGAGAGTGTGATTTGCAACTTGAAAAGGAGATGTCACTCGGCACTAAAAAAGAATACTATTTTAAAATAAAATAATACTTGCCTTGCTTTAATTTGGCAGATACTAACTTGCCAAATAAACGATTGTTACAATTTTCTCAACACAACTACAGCACTGCAAGATAGAGTTAAATAATGTAAAAACTGCTTAAAATAGTACAAAAACACATATCATTAGGTATTACAAAGAGATTTGTGACATTAAAAATATGTATTGTATAAGCACAAGGCATACACTTGTTGTGTAACAAAGTTAATGGACGCCTTTCGATATAAAATTTTAAGCATAAAAATCTTTTGAATATTATATTAAATAAAAAAACTTAAACAAACATAGTCTATTGAGTCCACAACTAATGTACCAGACATCTTATAAAAGTTAGACAGTGCTAAGACCTCTGTGGCAAATGTTTCCATAAAGAGTATTTATGTAGCTCGCTACGAGGTACGGAAGCAGTTCAATTAAGGTTGGTATTTAAGGTTGCCATCGGCGAGCTCTGATTGCGCTCTCCCTCCTCTCCCATCCTCTCCGGGGACTCCCCGCCGGCTTTTAATTTTCAAATACAACAAATACTTTCGCTTCCCGAAGACGCCTTTACTTTCATTACGAAATGTAAAGGTAGAGTAGTCTATGCTTTTTTTTATTTATAGTGCTTATTTCGAACTCTTTTGATAATGAATATTACTTTGAGTTCCCTTTTTATTCATTAAGAATCTCATGTTGACCAGTTGAAAAGATATTTATACCTATAATAATTTCTTACAAAAATGTGATTGGTTTTTCATACATGTACACTAACGCAGAATTTTGGTTTTGTCAACTGTTAAATTTAATAAGTTTGGCCAAGTGCGAGTGGGACTTTAAGGTTTGTATATTATTAACCTACAAAGTAAAAATTAGGACGTACATTTTATAATAGCTGACAAACTTAAGTTTACGATCCTATGTACCTACTCATTTTGTATGAAATGACAAATTCCTTTTTTTGTATTGTAAACTTCATGGCAAAATTCGTACAAAATATATCAAAAAACAATTTATATTGCATTGACTTAGAATGATACTTCCCCGCGATCTTGGTTTAAATGGTCATGACAAACGGATAGATAGGCCATAAAGTGATCCTATAAAGGTTCCGTTTTTACGTTTTGAGAAACGGGGCCGTAGAAAGGAAAATTAATTTGTTATTTAGCGATGAAAAAAATACTCATCGGCTCTACACTCAAGTTATTTTTACTTGAAAATGATATTTTTCCTTCCATAAATTATCATAAAAAGTGTAGTGTAGTCTTTAAATTTCTCATTTTATTACATTTAAATATAATATTTACATATCTTTCTCAACACGAATCACTCTATGCCCAACTTGATACTCAGACAGAAGAAAATATATACCTATATACAAGTTTCTTATGTGATTTATATGGAGCACTTCTATACATCATAGTCTATGGATACTCTATATAGCCTATAGAGCAGTGGTTCAGTATAAATGCGAGCAGAAGGTTACATTACGTGTATCGTTTCATTTAGCTTATATTAAAAGAATGTATGAAAGCAATGCTAACGTTATATCTTCACGTGTTGCTTGTTCTATTAATAAATAATAATTAATGGCCGTTTCCTTGGTTTTAATTTTCTTAAATAGTCTTGGTATTATTATTATTTAATAGTAAGTTATACAAATTATATTCTTATTACTTTTTACTTTTGTTAGATTCACAATAAAGACAAACTTCTATGTATATATAAAATATATTGACGTTTTATAATTTCTTTACCAATAGGTACATCACTTTATAAAACCGAAATATGAAAATAATTAGTGAGCTATTTATAATTGAAAACAGAGCGTCTTATGACTATTATTTTCTTTTGCTCTATAAATGATATGTGCGACGATAAAACCTACACAAGATTTCACTCAACACGCAATGCTTCTAAAATTTGGTGGAAAAGGGGGAACGGGGTGTCTCCATACTAGCTTCCATCTGCCTATACTGCTGTATCCCACAGCGTGAAACTAAAAAAGAATAAAATATCTACTCACACACAATTTGTTATTTAATATATCTACTGAATCAGAATATGAGTAAATTATATTTTTCAGCTTCACGCTGTATCCTGTTTTTGTTGAGGTTATTTATCCCAATTGCGTGACATTAATAATTTTTTTAAAGATTTTTACTGATTATCCGACACTGTAGGCTAAGTCAAAATAGTACACCATTATACGAAATGAAGACACTGTAAAGCTGCACGCCTAACGGTCGCCGCACGAGATACTCTATCTACTATTTGTGTTATTTTTCGCTTTGTATCGCGCTGACAGTTCGTAAAGAAACAAATATTAAAAACTTTGATCATATATAATTCGAAAACGTTTTAAAATACAACACTGAACACAATATTCACTTTTAATGAAATCCTTTTTTTTTTTGTGTAATAACCACAAAGTTTCACATTATGGCGATCATTATTTTCGCGGGAATAGTCGACTGTAATTACAAAATGGCGGTTGTTGTGGGCTTAAAAAAGGTTGTATGTCGAAAGTATTAAAAATTGCTGGTAGATTGAAATGAATTAGACATTAATTTTATTGTAAAAATATTAATCTAAAAAAATATTCTATTTAAAAATGGGCGTATTTTTTCTGGTTAGATGTTATATAAAATGATATTCGGTATACTAAAATTTATGGGTACTAATTGAATTGATTTAAACAAAAAAAAATATTTAGAATATAAGCGGCAGTAGGGAGCGTACCTACTTAGAACTTCAAAAAAGATATCGGATAAACATATGTAAAGCACATCGTATTTCCCTAGCGTTATGCGATCGCTGTAGGCAAAGTCAAGTTTCATCTCCGGTTGTTTTACTTGCAATATTCAGCGGACACACTCCACAGCCACCCACAACGATGTCGGCGAGTGTAAACAACGTTCTCATCTATCTGCATCTTCTAAGGACATAATAGCTCATTAAATTCCTTTAATAGAGTTTACAATTTTTGATTTACAATTCTAATATTTTAGTACTTATTATTCTAATATTCTAGTACTTATTATTTTTATTAATATTTTATTTTAAAAAAGCTTCACGCTCTTTCACGCGATGCAGAGGGAACTTGGTGTTAAAACAATGTGTCTCCACTTTCTAGCGCAACGCCGAGTATAAATTAATCTGTTATTTAAAATCGCTAAAAATATTTTTGGACTTAAGTTCTAGTTGTTTAAAAATATTAATAAATGCATACATGAAAATAAAAATCTATATACAATACCGTATTTTACACAAATAACACAAATTTTGAAATGTATAGTACATTTCAGTTTCTGTGATCTTTCATTGTATTTATGTTTTTGTATACTTCATTACTTTTTTATATATATCGTATCGCATTGTATGGTTGGTTTGCGCAATACAAACTAGACTAAATCTTAGGCGATGCGTTATAACTTCTGGCCAACAATAAAGAAATTAACAGCATAGAACAAAAACACGTGCAAGACCGTCGTAATTATCTTTATAATTGATCATAATATGATGCAACAGCAGTATTTTGTTTAAAATTCTATAAGAAAAAGTTTTAATTAAAATATTCTTAATTAAAAAGTTTTTAAAGAAATATTTTATTACTTCAAGGTTTACCGCCTTTATAATTTTTTTTACTTGAAATTACGTCGACTTTCAAGATCTTATACCCCAAAATTCTAATATTTGTGTTTGCTCTACTACTAGCCATATTCTTTAAAATAATTATTGTGACTTGGACTTGGAAATTGTCACAACCGTATATTTGTACTATAAAAACAAATGTCAAAACGTTTATGGAGTATATCAAAAGAGAAGAGAAGATTATTTCACGCGATCCCCGCTTTTAGTGATGTGCTGGTATGTTATTACACGCTCGACAGTTCATTTGCACTGTTAGAAGATAAGGCTCCTGTTTCTTGAAATTTATTGCGTTGTAAATCCGCCTGACGCGACGCGCCGGCACCGATGACTTGCACTCCTCGCGTGGCTTGTCCTGGCTCTCAAATAATTCCAGTTTCAGACTCGGAGGGGGGACCATTAATTAATTTTGTGCTCGTGCGTTCAATTTGAGTGACTCCGTTCTTTAGCCCTTTTTGTTCAGCACTTGAGGCGCGCTGTAAGCACCCTTTTTGCAAACCATTCACTCTTTGGTGTAAATTGAATTCAGAGAAGGAACCTTTTTTTGCTAAAATGAATATATTATTTACATTATTATTGAAATTTGTTATTATGTAAGATGAACATTACCTGGCCGGTTTCGAGGAGGCGCGGGTTCGTATTCCGCTACGTCCAAATTCTTATACGTTTTCTAAATAAGTATTTTTCTTTCCTAAGTGTGGAATAACGCTTTAAAAATGTTAAAATGATGAATAATTTTAAATTGAAAATATCAATTATTTTGGAACACACAAGGAGTAGTAGATAACATAAAAAATGTAATAAACAGCTATAAGGCTACAATTTAAAACCTAAGTTGGATAATAATAAAGTAACTAAAATTGACAAATTTCCCTCTAATTTTCTCAACATGCCTACTCACATGATGACATTCAGATCACTAATACACCCTCCTGTAGTGATCGTGATGAAATCCGAGCAGTACTGTTAAGATGACTTGCACGTTACTTTGCCTTTGCAAGTTAATTGCGACCGTACACGAACCCACATACTTGTTTTATAAACTTAACTATCACATCTGAGCCGGTTTACTTTTTATTGCAGACGGCAATTAGCCTTCACTTATTTTTATCGCCTTTATTTAGTCATCGTTGTAATAAATGGATATTTAACATATTTTTTTACTTAAAGTAAATTTATATGTTATGTTGTTATATGATGTGTATTGTATAGCTATAGTCTGTACATATTATGTGATGTTCTTTTTTGTTTGAATTTGTGTGTGGCCTTTACAAAACATACGCACAACCTTTTTCATTTAAAGCGACCATAATTCAGTTTTGAGAGTTCAAATAAACACAATAAGTATAATGGTAAGGTATGTTTTATTAATTCTCCGTACAAGGCGCGACGGCGGAATGAAACCGACCGCCATTTTTCTGCGGACGAGATTTAAATATGGAATTCCGGTGTGCGAGCGGGAGAGGCGCGTGCCATTGACCTTGCGCCAGGGCCGCGCACGCGCCGCCCGCCTGCGCCCACGCCCTCGCTGCGCCTCCACGCTGCACTGAGCAACGATACGCTGTCTTCATTATCATTCGCTCTTACACTTTTTGCTCTGTGCTTTTAATTTATCATATTTATCACGTGTTAATAACTTTTTTATTGTATTAATTATTATAATACAGTATAGATAACCGCTTCTCGTATTACACAGCATCTGTTCGGTGAACCGGCAGTGTAACATATACGACTAAATTAATTATTGAAAGAAAAAGTTGTAACGTAAAAAGGCGTGCATAGTAGTAGCCTCTCGTCGCGACGTCTCCGGGACCGCTAAGATACGCTCGCACTCGTCTGAAGGACACTACACATTTCACCGTTGCGGGCTCCGTGCGCGTGACGCTGGCGGTTCGCGGCGAAAGCACGCTCATTAGACTCGTTCACATCACAAACGAACGGTGCCGGCGCAACACTCGCTGGGTACTTAATTAGGGAAATTGCTTACAGTGCCGGCTCGGCAACTACCGTTGCTGTTGCTTGATCAAAATTCAAAACGATTGTACTTCATACCTTATTGTTTTATAAAATTAGTACACATTTGTGATATAAAATTTGTAAAGGAGGCCTGTCGTGGCGCAGTGGCACAAGATTGTGACCGTAAATACGACAGAAAAAATAAAGAAATGAAATATTTATTATTTTCATTTCTTAGCTCTAGTGTAGAGCTAAAAGCGTAGCGTTGATATCCGTGGCTTTTTTATAATTGTTTTTTTTTTCTATAATTGAATTAAGTACATTTCAACATTTCTTAGTCGTAACATCTACGTAGTGGAAACGTGAAGAAAATACAAAGACGTTCGGTTCATCCTTTAGTTATACTCATACCTAATATTTCACCTATCACGTCTAGACAGTATAAATTGTGCTTTCAAAGAGGGAGCTAACAGTCCGACTAACCGCTTATAAGTCTACCGGCGATTCGCTTTTAGAAAATAAATCATTATGGCGCTGATTTAGTTTCATTCGAATTGCTATATCTATTACGTAAATATATTATTTTACATTAATAAGCCTATTTATATAACGCGATGTGTTAATATAATAGATTTATATTCCTACGTAACGAATGATATCGCTTCCTACATGAATTATTCAAATACAAATTTTATTTGTGTACTTAATATATTTTATAATATAAATAAGGACATTTTATAAATTATAATGTAAAGCGTTGATTGTGGGTTCGATACTCATTCGGAAGTATCAATTATTATTTATTAACATTTTTATTTATTCGCAAGGCAAAAGTGTAACGTTGAGTCTCGAATTCGTATTTTAACCTGAGGTTCCCCTTGCTTATCCTGCTCAATACGGAATACAGCGTGGAATATAAATATACTTTACAGTAATGTGTTCAAAATATTATATAGATAGTCCCAGCAGCAGACCGCCTCATAAATTTGTGTTCGGTAACCTCTTGACATTACTAGAAACGGCATCTAAAAGAAGTTTAAGTTAAAGGAGGATGAATATTTTGCGGAATAATCTTGAGATTAAACAATATAATATTAAATAGGAAGATCAATAGAAATTAATTTAACTTTCCCCTTCTCTTTCTATTTTTAGTAAAATTATTACCCTTTTAACTTCAAATCTGCTTAGTTAATGCACTTCAGAAGAAATAATTATAAAATAATCCAATAAAAAATTTAATTATACCGTATTGTCTGCACTATGCCAGAACAAAAAACTAATTTCACGCTTGTAAAAATAAGTTATTAATTTGAAATATTACATAATCATTGGAAATACAGTTTTAATTCATTTGTTATTTTTAATTAAGTTTTTTTTTATTCTATTGCTGCACTAGATACATTTATAGAAATTTTAAAAAGGCAAAAAGTGATATTGTGATAAATCTATATTCTCAAAGTTTATACTGTTTTAATTTTATGTTCCGTCTAATTCTGGAAACATTAATATACCTAAAAAGAAAAATCTGTGTACTATTTTTTAATTTTGTAATACGAATGCTTATTTATAAAACTATAATTATAAAAGCATAATAATATGTTTATTATATATAATATATTAAAATGTACAAATCTTGTATATTACATTTGATTGTTTAATTAAAATGGTAAATTTACATACATTATACGCTACATTTTGATAGAGCTGTACTTATGAAAAAAACAATACATACAATAAAATAAAAATATAAACCGTACATACAATAACTATCAGACCAGATGTAAATTTATATAAAAAATATTCCTACAAGTACGTTCAGTCATCAATAATTTATAATATGGCTACGGTTGAGTACTGGTGATGTTTTGAATCGACATTCCACGTATTATTACCACCAATTATGATCACTTACGATTAATCAAGACTTTTGTTGAATAATAATCATTAATGGACATTCATTCATTTTCGTGCAAACGGCCTGAGATATTTAAATGAAAATCTCATATTTTTTTTCAGCTTCACGCTGTATCCCGCATATAGCACGCTCTTATGTCCCTGTGATCTTATGAAGATGTCATAAACACGCCAATTACTATGTATTTTCTGTTTATAGTAATATATAATTTCTTCGGCATTTTTTTTTGCGTAAAGTGGGAAACGATGTGTCTTAACAGTAGGTTCTCTCTGATTTTTAATTTTTGATTTATTTAATATCTGAATAGATTCCTTTCCGTATTTCCTCACATAGGGGCGCCACCATTCAGGAAATGTTATAGTTATTAACACTGATTGAACACCATTGTGATCACATTCCGTCAATTACAGTTGCATTTGGTTGTTGTTGTGTTAAAGAACTTATTATATTATAATTGTGATGATTGTCACATGAGGGGAACCTTTAACTGCATGTGGAACTGAGGATGTATTGTAATATTTATTATAATTTAAACTTTGGTTGATTTTGTAAGTTATTTAAAGATGAGAGTTATTCAAATATCAATAGCAGTTATTTAAATCTTTTCGATCTACAAAGCAGACCTTTATCTCTTTTTTTAAAAACAAACTAAACGTATATACATTTTTTATTCAACTATAACTACTTTTGTCTAAAAGGAAATGCCTTTAAATGACCGCAAACTTAAGAACGAAGTGTCATGTTGTCGGACACGACCTGCACCACAAATTGCTTTATAAAAAGATAAATGTCATGAAAATGGTTCCTATTTTGTCCCTATTTTGCTTAGAATATAAACTCGGAAAGTATCTGCTGGGTCTGTAGCCAATGCAGTTTTATTTTTTTTATTAGAATAACAAAATAATATTCATATTTTATTTTATATATAATATAATTTTTTATATTTCAATCTCCATTAATAACCTGTATGGATTTTTAACAATTAACAATCTAAAAATATAAACCCTGATCTAACTAAAGATATTTCTATTTAAGAAATACAATAAATACTATCTCTGGTACAGCTTTATTAAGAATGTACTTAATTCGAGTAACCTTATTATAAAAATATAATAATAAAATATATACCTGCTCGACAGCAATGAACAAATTATTTGATAACAAGTAGTAGGTATGATACTATATCATCGTGTCTTCCTCATACAACATTGGTGAGTGATAACCTGTATGGATTTTTAACAATTAACAATCTAAAAATATAAACCCTGATCTAACTAAAGATATTTCTATTTAAGAAATACAATAAATACTATCTCTGGTACAGCTTTATTAAGAATGTACTTAATTCGAGTAACCTTATTATAAAAATATAATAATAAAATATATACCTGCTCGACAGCAATGAACAAATTATTTGATAACAAGTAGTAGGTATGATACTATATCATCGTGTCTTCCTCATACAACATTGGTGAAGTGACATGTGCTCAACTGTCACGCTCGGGACGCCTTAATCAAAGGACCATACTATTATTGTTTCATTCGGTGTTGTCAGGCTAAATAATATGGGCATATTAAAATTTGAAAAGATAAAAGTATTGTTGTAATATAACAAGTTAAAATAATTTGTTAACCTTTTGATTTATTTATCTGTAATCAATAAAATCACATATTAAACAAGAAAATAACAAAAAGAAAATCTGGCATAATGTTTACATTACTATAGTCTCGCTGTATGCCAAGAGATCTGCCACTCGATGACATACTTATTCTTGCCAAAAGATCATTGACATCTCAAATGTCAAACCGAATTCCAAGAACGTCCGCTATATGACACGTGTTAATTAAAATCACCAAACTTAAGGATCCGAAAAGATGTATTTATCAGCTTCACGCTGTATCCCGCACTTAGCAGGGTAGGCAAAGAAAACTTAGTGGTGAGACACTTCGTCCCCCACTTTACGCGGAATATTTCGAGGCATTGCGTGTTGAGTGGTGTGGCTTTTTACCTTGGTGTCTAAGCAAAAAAATTAAAATATTCATAAATATTAATTCATTCCCCCGAGTGGGGATCGAACCCGCAACCTGTCGCGTTGACAGCCACACAACTGGCCTCATGTATTAATTTCTTATTTATCAATAAATTATATCCACTGTTTATAGATATCATCGTTAATATATTAGTTTTTTATAACGTGTCCTATAACTAAGATATTTTACAATTTAAAAGTTGTTTACATGTTTTGCCGACATTTATAGACCGGATATAACTATCTCCTTTAGCTCACAAACGCCACTACCATACAGCGTTTAAAAACCAACCTTACAAAGCCATTTTATTGAGCCGGATAATGCAATACTGGATCGGAGCAGCGTCCACATAGGGATATTACGTTACCATATTGGGGTAAAGGCGCCTAATGTGGCGGGGCTCGGGTTACGCGACACGCGCAACGACGCCGTGCGGACATGTGCCGTATACGACAGTTCCGGTGTATCGCCGGCCTCAACCCGTTCCGAGACTGATGACCGCAAGGTAACGGAACGCGATACCACTATAGCTGTTCCGTCCTGCACGCACCTTGGGAAGCACCATTCATATTGGCGATCTCACGAGGTAGCTCCGCTAGGGCCATTAGGTGGACAAAGTAGTTAGTTATAACTCTTTAGTAATACTAACCTTCATTGCAGCTGAATTTATTTTAGTACTCGCCGAAACAACTTTTATACGTTTATATTCAAAATTACAATAGTTTTATTCCTTTTGTTTATCATCCATGGTTCCTCTTTGTGTGTTAAATTTGTTGGTACCTGCTTAGTCAAGGCCAACATCAGTTCCACAAATCATGAGATCACAAAATTCGCTTGTATTCGCATATAATCGTTTTTTATGTCTGTAAAGGATGTTTTGAAAAAGGACAAAACAAATTCGAGGTAAGGTTTAAGATTATTGAGAAAAAATAAGTCGGGTTGAAACTCGTACAAGACACCTGCGCTCCAGACGACCAAAAAAAAAACGTATGAAGCAATCTTACAGCAGCGAATTGCATTGTGAACAAGGAAAAAATATTACAAACTTTCATTATACCAGCAACTGTGAATTGGGTGGAATAGTATACAATCAGGTGTAGAAACATGAAGGAAGGTTAACTCTACATAATATAATATAATAATATTATGAGTTTATGACATACTTTTTAAAGATGCTGCGTGCTGATTTTTTCTTATTCCTGTTTACATAAGAAATGAGCAAGCACCATCTGGCTCGTGCTTAAAACTGTTTTACATACCTATACAGTGCATTTTTTTAATATTAAATTTTAAATATTATAAATTAATCCATTTTATGTTAAAATATTTCCAAAAGTACATTTTTGATAAATTTATCAAATTTTATTATTATAAAATCTATATAGATTACAGATATACCTACTATTACTATTTATAGCTTGAAAACTATTTACTATATTAATACGCGGGTTTAAGTTGTGTTACGTGTTTGGCAACCTCAAGAGAATGACGTAATTGTTGTTTATCAATAAAAAGTTCCTACGTATATATGTATATAAAATACATTTTTTTTATTATGTTATATATGTATACTTATATTATATTTTTGGAACTAAAATGAATAAATAATATGCATTTACTATATTGTGTATAACTGTACGATAGAGTTGAAGCGAAATGGTAATTTTTCGCAGCCGGATACCGTGTTACTTTCAACTAGCAAGAATGCGGCCACTGACCAGCTTCTCATGCGCCCGCGCCGCACCCGTCTGCCTCGTGTCTGTTCCCCCTCTAATCGCTGATTAAACAATACATTACCACTGTCAATAAGAGAATAGAAGAAAAATTTAAGCGTTAATTGAATAAGATGGCCATGCTATTTAAATATGTGTGGAATGAATAATGGTATTTATTTCAATAAGTTGTATGTTTAAAATTTCTTTTAACAATATTATATTATAACTAATTATAAATTCTATTAGTATTAAAAATAAAGAAAGAGGACTCTGCATTACCCAGCCATTTTAAGTATCTTAAATGAACATAGTACACAGTATACTTAACGATACGATTTAAATCTATACTAAATAATATTAACTTCCTTAATTATTTTATGTAATGTATAATTTAAAACCATAAAATTATTAGTTTAATTTCAGTTAATTGGTAAAGGAATCATAACAGTAAGATTTATGTTAACTTTATTTTAATAACTAAAGACCGTTTATTTGACCGATTTACACCGTACTACCGTTTACACAATACGGCACGTATGTATATTCTGATCAAACAAAAACCATTAATACCACAAGTTTTAATTGCCGATAACTTTCACCGTCGGTCGCGTTGCAAAAACGTACGAGACAGATTCGGCCGATACGGTGTCCACGGAGAGGACTAGATAATATCACGTTATGAAGACCATTATGCATCATCATGAGGCGAGTCGAGGAGCACAAAGTGTACCTGTAAAAGTGACTGTTGTGGGTTCGATCTCCACTCGAGGAAATGAAATATTTGTTTACATTTATATTTTCATTTCTTCACTCTGGTGTCGAGACAAAGCGCGGCGTTGAGTTCCGCCACTCAACACGCAATACCTACAGAACGCAGCGGAAAGTGGGGAACGGGTATAGGGTAATAGGTTTCCCTCTGCCTATCCTGCTGCAGGATACAGTGTGAAGCTGATTTAATTATTTTTTTTAAAATGAACATTCATCAAACACAAGTATATAGGATAGCTATACTACGTAGGCGGCGACGTCGCACGGATAACTTTCGACAGTCATTGAATGGAGGGGTCGATGACCGCGCGCCGAAACGTTCGAATTTGCATACGTCAATGACACGATGCAGCCGCTCGCCGTGGCCTATACTTTTCCTTTCAGTAGACGCTCCTGAGAAACAGTTTTCGCGGCGGCCGACCTCGTGACACAACTGGACTGACTCACTATAGTATTTTTTTGTGAGAGCGTTCGTTTGACCTTCTGCGGTTCGTTGTGAAATAGTACTTGAATATTTAAAAACGGTTTTAATATTTCTTATGATTGTTATTATTAGTATTGATTTCACCTTAATTTTTATATTTCGTTAATATTTTAAAGTGCACAAAAAATTGTATTTAATTTTATTAATGTAACGAATAGTAAATAGATATTTCAAAATAATGATCTATGTTTCGAAACCTTTAAGTATTCCGATCGGAGGATCCGCAGAACTCTAGAAAAGAATTAATTCGAGCAAAGCAAAGAGTTCGGCAAGAATCTCCCGGCCATCAGACACGTCGGCTCGGAACGTGCGAAATCCAATAAAGAACTTGCACCACCTGTAAGTTATTACATTCTTCCAGCGATGCCCGCCCCCTTGAAATTTATCTTAACTTTCTATACAGAGTCTTCAAGTTTTACTTTGAAAATTCCGGCAATTAGTACCTACAACGGAATGAAAGTTTTGCGGTGTAATGTTTTTACGATCAGATTTTGATTTTGCTTTTATTGATTTCGATATTCGGATGCGTTGTGAACCCATCAAAAGCTTAAATATAAACTTTCTCTTATCAAATATATTAATTACTCTAGGCAGCATATTATTGAGTGAGTTTATTTCTCTTGAATGATACTAAAGAACTGTATATTAGTAGATAACTGCGACTAATATATCATATATTTATAATATTTATTGAAATATATGAACAGTTACAGTTTATCATAAGTTTCGCACAGACAATGGAATCCCTTGTGGGCGTCGATCTTAATTGCAAATGCGACATTTACATAAATGCTTTGTGTTCTTCAGATGTATGAGTCCAAGGTGAGTCTTCATAGAACTATGTATTACATTAATATATAAATTATATGATATAAATATAGAATAAGCTGTAGAAATTAAAGGATGTTTCTATAAAAAATCTTGTATGCCACATATATAAGAATAAAGTTTACGTCAACTATATAACTTTGAATAAAAAATCATTGAGTGCTATATTACCATGTGCATTTTATATTCAGATTTATATGGGAACTCACCTTTCTCATGCATCTTACAGTATGGAGATACACTTTGAATGTATAACGAACGACAGCTTCATAACCAATTTCTAACTAAGATGATTTTTTTAGATAAAAAACATTTTAAAATTAGTTATTATTATTGTTACACACGTTTATATGTTATATTTTTTTAATATATAAAATAACATTTAAATGAGTATTTAATATATAGCTTTTATAAATGCATTACTTCTTAATAAATCTATATTTTTTTAAATTCTTTTACTGTTTCAGAACAGTATATCGGATAAATAATTGTTTTAATAAAAAGGTTAATTATACCTTAATATTTATAATTTTAATTAGTTGGTTGTGCATGAATATAATTGGCTAGTGTTTATTGTTTTAATATGTATTTGGGTTGCGAGGCGGGACTAGAAGTATAATATACCGTTGCCAGAGGTAGGTATGTCGGTTATGTATATAGAGATAGATATGTGAGTAAAATCGGTAGAAATCGATAGAAATTTTGAAGGAAATTATAGAGATAGATGTCTATAGAGAATGTATTTGTTTTAGCTTCGTTCATTTTAGATATGTTTTATTTATGGATCCTTTCAAAAAAGAGTAAAATATTGTCTAAATATTTCTGAACATATACTTTTTTCCATAAAACTATGTGTGAATATGACCATTAAATTTTATGCAAGTTAATAGCTTTTCATGTTTCATTTAAAAATAATAATAATTATTAAATCAGCTTCACGTTGTATCCCGTTTCAGCAGGGTAGATAAGAATTCTGGAGGCATTGCGTGTTGAATGGCGGAACTCAACACCGCGCTTTGCCTCGACACCAGAGCGAATAAATGAAAATATAAATATAAATAAATATTTCATTTCATCGAGTGGGGATCGAACCAGTCGGTTTTACAGTCACACTTTGAGCCCCTGCGCCACGACTGGCCTTACTACTTACTTCATTTTTAATCTGAATATTGATGTTACTGAAGTATTGTGACATTTACAATTTCATAAAACATACGCTATATCTTGTTTACCTACATTAAAATCTATATTGAAGTAAAATTCTGATGCAAAAATTTTGCAGACCTTTTAATCGTCCTGACCGCCTATTAACGAGTCTTAAATGTCGGTCTCTTTTAATTGTAATTAATAAAATTTTAATACGTGATTGTAACAAAATTCAATAAAATATTTTAATTGAAAATAACAGACTGTGATTATATACTTGTATAATAGGTAAATATATTTTTATTTCATTAACAACTGTTTTTCTTTGCATTTCACTTAGGTTATAACATATAATTCTTTATATGCCTATTTATATGACTAAATAAACGATACGACGAGATAAACGAATCATACAAACATACTACATATTAAGAAAATCATTATGATTTTAAATTGATTAACTTGCATTTTTATTCTACTTCATGCTATAGAAAATTACATTTTGCTTCATGTTGCAAGTTAATATTTAATATTAAGATGCTGAGATTGGATGCTCATGTCGTACCTACTTGATAAACATAATAAATATGTTCAGTCAATTGTAATAAGATAATTATAATGTGTTGTAGCGTTGGGTCAAATTATCCAGCATATGATTGAAAGCGGAAGACGTAGTGACTTATCACTATTACAAAAAATATTTACGCAGTGTCCTTCAACATAGCAAAGTAGGCAGAGGTAACCAGACAGCCTAGTGATGAGCACTCCTTTCCGATTAAGACAATATAATTAATAACGCTCTGAATAGCATTTTTTATAGTAATCAAAATTTGATAAATTAATAAATAATAATATGCAAACCTGCTACGTAAGGCAGAAAGTGTTATATATGTAATATACAAAATAAATGAAAAAAAAACAAATTTAAGCAACATAACACGCTTATAAACACGTCAAGATATCTTAAAACATATTAAATTTCCGCATAACGTGAAACTCGAAAAAAAACCGTAAGGCCCGACGATGACTCCAACTCGACGCGACCTAATTACGGAGAGTAGTGGATATTAAAAATATTTTCCACGCCGGCAACACTCTTTGATTACTATCCGTACTTAGTAGTTTCTGCAGGAATTATTACCTCAAGTTTTTATAAGATATTCTTTGGTGAATTAAATTTGTGAATCATAGCCTTTTATTTTCCTTTTTTCTTATATTTTTATGTATGCCAGTTTTAAGCGAATTTCATATCACATGTAAAAAGCGATTTCTTTAAAATCTTTATATACTAATAATGTTTTTACATCATAATATAAAACAATATAAAATAAGAGGTATGTCACAGGGGCAAAGGGTGTGACTGTAGCGCTACGGTCGTGGGTTCAATCCTTCACCGGAGGAAATGAAATATTATTTATTAATGTTTTTTTTTTACTCTGGCACCAAGGTCTTGATTTCTATGACCCGGCGTTAAGTTCCACCCTCATAGTGCAATGACTCAAAAAAATAAGCGGAAAATAAACTATTTATATAAATTTATATTTCTATTTTTTGGCTCTGGTGTAGAAGCAAAGCGCGACGTTTAGTTCTGCCACTCAACACGCAATGCCTCCAGAATTCGGCAGAAAGCGGGGAACGAAATGTCTTAACACTAAGTTCCCGCTGCCTACTCTATTGTGTGCGTGATACAACGTGAAGCAATTTTTTTTTTATTTATATAAAATTAAGAGCGACAATAAGTCTAATTTAAAGTTTTTGTTCTAAACCAAGAATGTAATTAGATATCTAAAATGAAGTATATGTATCCTACACAAATGTTATATACGTTCATACATATGTATATAATGCACTTCTATCCACTTCAGCGTGAAGTTTTAATTAATTGTTCCGCTTGTAATTTTAATGTTAATAGAAGCCTTCATGATTTGAGAATGCGCGGACTAGTAATATTTACGTTAAATATTATTATGAAGATACTGTACACCTATAGACGTTCAGCTTCACGCTGTATCCCGCATAAAACAAGTTGCAGAGGCAGAGAGGTAGAGGGAACCTAGTATTTAGCAGTCCGTTCTCCTTTTTCCGCCGAATTTTTTGAGGCATGGCGTGT
This sequence comes from Heliconius hewitsoni, assembly GCA_018230445.1. Taxonomy (NCBI): domain Eukaryota; kingdom Metazoa; phylum Arthropoda; class Insecta; order Lepidoptera; family Nymphalidae; genus Heliconius; species Heliconius hewitsoni. The sequence continues at coordinate 5,740 of DWAN01000346.1, read as the reverse complement.
TGAGTCGCTGCGCTAAACGCCGAGTTTATACCTATGTTATAGTAGGCTTATACCTGTGTAATGATATTTACAATTTGTAATACAAACTCGTACGTGATGGTTAATTTATAGCTAACTGTTGCTATTTTTTTAATAATATAACCTAATATTTAAACACTTCGTCCCCTTCCCTTAATCTACAGGAAAAAATAGTTAAATATTTTAGTAGTGATCTAAATTCTGAAGTCATTTATTGTTAACAATCACTGCTTAAATGAACCGAGATTCAAAAACGTATTTGAAATAAGTCCTAAAATGAAGTGAAGACGAAAATAGTTGTGTGTTCCGACGTTGCCGTGACAAAGAAAATCCATTAAAAGACTTAAACTTTCTTGGAGAGTTATATTTTAAACTAAGTTTATATGAGAATAAAGACTTTTATATAACATTATTATATTTTACATTATAACAGTGTTATATTGTGTTATATATTTACTTATTTTTGTATTTTTGTTTCAGGTAAGATATAGTGTATAAAATCTACCCAACTCAGAGCTATCAATATGTGAGTAGTTGTAACATTAAAATTGCTTCGCATATGAATTTTATTGGATATGCAAAGCAACTTTTTCTTACTGTCTAACCTTATAAAGATACATTTACAAAACTATTATGTATTAATAATCTTATTTAAAAACATTGTTTTCAATAATTAGATAAAAATTATTATTTTTATTTTTGTTTATCCTATAACAAAAAGGGAAATGTTTAATATTAATATTAAAACGATAAATACATAAAAAATCATAAAACTGAAGGAGATAGATTAGGCATTTCACGTCAGACTCCGCTGCATAAGTGCTTTAATATTTGATGAAGCTTGCCAATCATGAGAGCCGCACCGCCACGCCACCACCGCCGTCCGTGGCACGAGATAGCACTTTGTAATTATCCTTGTGAGTATAAATGGTCAAAGATAATTACGGGAGTTGAGAGAATTTTCGTAGGAGCGAGCTATTATTGTTACGAAAGTCGTTTAGAGTACAGTTATCACAAGAATATTCACTTCAGTTCGTTTGTATGTGAAAATGACTGTAACTAGGAACTTGCTACATTTGAATCACTTATCCACGCCAACAGACACGAGTTCAAATCCTGTTCACGTTCAAATTTTAATATGTTTTTTAAAATATATTTTTCTTTTTTTAAAGTGGTATGAAAAATATAAATCACTTATTTTCAACTTCTAGGTACTTGAGCTTATTATTTAGTAATATTAATATTTTTAAAGCTAACAAGAAACCCTCAATGAGATGATTATAATATATGATTGTGCTAGCATACAGATAGGATAGGGACCTATACAATCCGGATATATTAATTGCGTCAGATGGCTGTGCGGGCATCCGCGCGGAAATGAGGATCAGTCGACTGGAGCACTCATAACGCGTTCAACAACACGCTCCTCCTCGACCCCTCTCCCCCCTCCCCACGACGTTTTCGTACATTATTAAACTGAGTAAACGCTATTCTGCAAGACTTTAAGTAGGATTGTGACCGCTATAAAATATTTCCTTTAAATCTTAAGGAAAAACAACGGGATTTGGAGTTATTACAACATTTATAGCACCATTGTGAACACGCATAAAATTTATAGCCGTTAAAGTCCCCATACCTTGCAATAAACAGTTAGCCGGCGTGAGCGGGCTACGGAAATTTTTAATATTTTTCTCTTGACGACCCTACAGAGCCGTTGCAACAAACGGACGCATCATTTCGCAATTAGGGACTAGACACGCCGTCGTCGGGGAAAGCGGAACAGCGTACGCTTAATCAAATATTAAATTCAGTCTACAACAGTACGGACAGACCCCACGGTACACTTAATATATCACCTAGAGCGGTCTGCGGTTTAAGAAACGGAGATTTCTCGGGCCCCGCGGCGGTTAACGTTTTGTTTCTCGGTTAAATAAAGTGCCGATGTGAGAACGCCCGTTTTGTAAATAGTCGATGTGTCGACCGTTTTACTGCCTCGAGATTTTGGTTCGCGAGGACTGTATCAAATGTTACAGAGGTAATAAAAGTAATCCATGTCCATTCTAAAATGTCGAGAGAATTTCTTTTATTTGAAGCTTAACGGTTTGTTATAAAATAATGCTGCTATGCTTACCTAATATAATTTTTGTTTCTCTTCATTAGTAATGTTGAAGGAAAGGTATAAATATTGTCGTTCCACAAATGTTTTCATGTTTTTTTTACTAAGGACGATTATTTATTCTGTGCTCTAAATTATGTAGATGGCGCCCTTTCAAATTAATTTAGGTGGTCTCACAAAGGAACCGTTCTAAACAAAACGGATGCAGAATGTGACGCAAGGCATTCTCTAATGTGCGCATTTGAAATTAATTGCGAAATCGTGTCGCACTTCCCATATAAATAAAATGTCATTATTTTTTATTATTAATAAGTACAATGTGGTGAACGGAGTGTCTTAACACTAGGTTCCCTCTGCCTACCCTGCTGTGTGCGGGATACAACGTGGAGTTCATTTTTTTTATTTTATAAGTAAAATGGAAATGGTAACAATTATAAACTAATAATAATTAAGAACTGAATCATAGATTGTTGTAAATTAATTAAAGACACCAAAGTAAAGTATTTAATAATAAAAATATATGACATTACTATTTTCGGACTCTATACAATGTTCGTACACATACATACGTATGACCAAATTGCAACGGTGTCTGTTGACGCGTCCTGTTAGCTTTTTAGATAGGATTATAACGTAAAAAGCAAAAAATATTTTAATATTCATGCATATAACGGTAAAAGTCAGTGAGTGTCTCTAGCGCTTTCACAACAGTGAACGTTTTAAAAAAATAATTTCATTATTTTCTTAATGCGACTTTTTACAGAATGGATCCAACCACATTTAAATGTTTGCCAAAGTGTGAAGTAATTTATCTCAACTGAAATTTGTATTCAAATGTAAAATTATAGTATAAAATGAAGTAAATTTAAATAACTGATCCCTCATAAATATTCAGTTTTAAGCTGACACCGCTTGTATCGAATTTGCAAGGAATTATCAGATAGCTCTGAATCGTAAATCTTGATGCAAAATCTTGGTTAATGTTAACAATTCACTTAAATTAAAGTTTATGCACTTACCTACTTACATATTATGTATCTCTATATACGTTTATACTGATATGTTTTATATACTTAAAAATATATTTCAAAAGTGAATAAGGGAAATGATTACACAGATTTAAACTTTAAAAAAATATTAGGTTCACGCTGCATCAAGCACACTGCACGAAAAATTAAAATATTGATAAACATTAATTCGTTTCTTCAAGTGGTGATCGAACCCACAACCGTGCGCTTAACTGTCACACCCATGTGCCCCCGCGCCACGACGGCTTCGTGACTGTAATACTTGTTCATGTCGGTGAGCTAACAGAAAATTCGATTTGATATTTTATTATTCTTTAGACTTTAATTATTCCTTTTCTCCATTTCTTTAGGTCTTTAATGTGAATATAAAAGAAATATATACCCAAATAGAAATTTTCACTCACTGATTACATATATTTTATTTCATAGTTTCTCGGCGCGACGCGAGTTGTTTTCCTTTACGCGGCTGTTTGGAATTCCTGCGTCAATTAAACGCCTGTTTGTAAAACAATGTGACAACGATCGGCTTCATAGAACATGCCTTTGACCTTTGATTGTGCAGTTCTTGTAAGTAATCTTTGTTAAATCATTCAGATAATCAGAAAGCTTTTATTATTATTAATAATTAATTATAATTTTAATATTAATATTTATGGTCACTTAATTTCGGATTTTGGTTGAATTGAAAATGAAAATTTTATTCTCCTTTATGAATAAAATATTTTAGAAATAATTTTCTTCGTAGCGGCATATTGTTTGAGCTCATTACATGTACCACCTACTTAAAATGTAAAAAGAGGTAATGGGTTCCATTCTTTATTTTGTAATCTTCAATTATTTCTATTATAAATATATTTAAAATACAGGCTCAACGTTAGCAATATATTCTGAGTCATTAGATTACCTAAACGCGTAAAACCCAGAAGACACGTATCCAGATACGGCCATTGTGGTAGCTGTGGTTACTTGTACGTAAGATCATACTGCAACTATCATATAGTATACTATATCATATTCACTTCCGTATTTATATTAAAAAAGCTATTATAAAATCAAGATATATTATAAAATTATAGACTTGGAGTGATTTTGGACACATTTTCAATCACATATAAATAGTCGGGAACGGAGTGTCTTAACACTAGGTTCCCTCTGCCTACCCTGCTGTGTGCGGGATACGGCGTGAAGTTGATTTATTTAAATATTACAAATGAACTATTTTCCTATCTTTTAATATATTTTCACAGTAAAGCAGAGTAAAAAATGAATGAATCAATCGAAATGCTTAATATATTATGTTATCAATTGTTTAAACTGATGATAGGCAGCGGAAGTCCACGTCAAGTTGCCGCTATCAGTTATCGTGGCGATCAGCTGATTTTCGTCTAACGATACCATAGCTCTGATTAACCACAGTTGCTGGTGTAAGTCGTGTCAGTCCTTCGTTAATTGCGGGAAATAGTAGATTAATTGTTTTCCTTTCACCCGCTGACTTCGTTCCGCGTGATTAAATCTAGCGTCGCAAATTCAGAAAGGTTAATTTATTAAACAACGATATAATAACAATTAGGTACATAAGTTTCTTAAATAACATTATTTTATTGAGGCTAATTGTGGTGCAGGAGTACACAAGAGTGTGATAGTAAACGTAACAGGTCGTAGGTGCGTTTCCCACTTGAGGTAATGAAATATTTCATATTACATTTTTTGAAAATCAATTCATTTAAATATTTTATATTTCTTGATTCCCACCACTCAACATGTAATGCCTCCAGAATTCGGCGGAAAATGGAGAGCGGAGTGTCGTAACACTATGCTCCCTCTCCCTACCCTGCTAATGCGAGATACAACGTGAAGTTGGTTATTAAATTCAATTTAAGGTTCTCATCAGTAAATGTGATTGTAATTGACGATAAATATATGTTAGCTGTCGCTGATTTGAACGCGGATAGAATAAGATAACATCAGCTTATGAATATTAAATACGGGCATCAGATTTACCAACATATTTGTTTCTTTTATAGACTACTCAAAGTCATAAAGTTAATTATAGCTATTATACGGTGTTTATAACAATGTAGTGTCATTTTCAGTGAATTTAGAATTTATTCTTGATTTAAATAACCCAAAATAAAACTAAAAACAAAACTTATTTGTCTCGTAGATTTATTTATTTCTTGTTTGTTTTTTACTCTTCACGCATTATTTTTTTTTTTTCATTAAACGTGGTTACGTTTAATGAAAAAAAATAATTCGTCGAAAATATGATTGGAACTCACAACCAACGCGTGCTTTAGAACACGTCCAAACTGCACACTCATGGCACAGTCTCGTTGTTCTTGGAAAATTAAAATAATTTAATAGATATCTTTTGGATGTAATGAACCTGATGTTTTACTAAGACCCAAAAGATGATCTAAAATAATATACTGTGAACAAAAAAATTCTCCTTTAGTGGATTTACAACTACAAAATTACTATGCGATTTTAGAATGTCGTTTGAAAACTTGTAAACTTCATATTTATATATATATATATATATATATATATATATATATAAATATATATATATATATAT
>DWAN01000345.1:0-25233 GCA_018230445.1 Heliconius hewitsoni | reverse complement strand
CCTCGAGTGGGGATCGAACCCACAACCAGTCGGTCTTACAGTCACACTTCGTGCCACTGCGCCACGACTGGCCACTTCCAATTTCTTAACCTTTTTTTCCCTATTTTATTTATTAAAACGCTTTAAACGTAACACAATAAACTATCCCGTTTACCTGCAACAAATTGATCTATAAAAATGCCCCAAATATTTCTTTACGGTTATTATACTGGAAATATTGGGCACGAAATCGAAAATTATTATCATTTGTGTTTTTAATATAAGTAAAATGGAATAAAATAAAGTAAAGGCAGCCGTTCTACGGTTTACAATTGGTGGCATGCTTCCAGCAACTGTGTTTATTGAGCGGTGAATTCTTGTTGTCTACGTATTATGTGGGTTTGCATACAATAAAACATAGCCGATATCTAGGTCTTTAGTTAGAACATTGAAATGAATGAACTCGCACTATATAGTTTAACGTTTTATTTGAAAGAAAATAACGATGTATACAATGTAAATTAAATAACTTACTAACATAAGTAAATATGTTGTCTATTTAAATAAAATATATTTAATAATTTACTATGGTTGACTGGTTGTGTGTTTGATTCTTACCCGAAGAAATGAAATATTTAATATTTTTATTTCATCGCTCTGGTAACGACGCAAAATTCCTTTACTCATCACGCAATGCCAGGCAGATTCAAATCCTATCTAAATGAAGAACGGATGTCTTAACACTAAGTTCCCTCTGTCTTCCCTGTGTGCTGAATACAGCGTAGAGCCATATTTTTCCATTTTTGGATCCCAAAACAGTCCCAGTCTGCTGCGGTAACCCAAAATCTAAGACAAGATATTAAAAACGTTACTCAAGTTACCTATCAACAACTGGACAAACTACCAAACTGTTGCTTTCACAATTTACGCAATCGTTTAGTAACGTTGTTATCTTTGAATTCGCAGTCGACATCGAAGCCGCGACGCGGCCGAAAGAACTACTATTACTAGGAAAAATATTTACACTTCCTAACGGTGTCTTCAGTAGTACTTCAATAAACATATGATCTTCGTTTAACGTTTATTAATATTCAGGGCAACGTAATCTAGGGTCCCGTTGTAACCTGTCCTTGTATGTTTAATAGCGGAAACCATTCACACATTTCAATTTCCAATTAGTAATTTAATTTATATTGGGATTACGATATCATTTTCTTATAGGTCATTGCACTGTGGCTACTAAATTAAATTACAGGGTTATTATTTAGATAATATAAATAAAACTGTTTTATTTGCTTTTGAAATATTTAGTTCTAATATATATATTTTTATGTTATATTTATAGTAAACTGTTAATTGGTCTCAGGGGCACAAGGGTGTGATTGTAACGCGACGGTTGTGGGGCCATTCGGAGAAATTAATTATATTTGTTAATACCAAGCCCGGCGTTTAGTTGAGTGGCGACTCAACACCCAATACTTCGAAAAATTCGACCGAAAGTGGGGAACGGAGTGTCTTTACACAAGGTTCTCTCTACGTACACTGCTAAATGATTTTTAAATGATTATTGTAACATTTTACATTATTTATTAAAAAATCAAGGATATTTTATTTTAAAAATAACATTAAGAATGAAAGTTGCTTTAAAGTTTTCAAGGTGAAATGCATTTTTTACAATATAAGTATATATATAGGTAATATATATGTAGGTTACCTCCTGTAGGCGCCGTTTTTTTTTAAATTTTACCATTATTTTCTATAAAAGCGTGCAACTGTGAAAATATGGTAAAGTAAAGGTTAAGCCCGCCATTCATCACGCAATGCATAATTCAGCGGAAAGTGAAGGACGAAATTAACTTTTCCATGTTCCCTCTGCCTACCCTACTATGTGAGGAATACGGTGTGAACCTAAAAAAACGTATGCATGATGTGATAAGTTAAAAAAAAAGACAGAAACAACAATAACCTGAAAGAATTATTTGCATGTTTATAATGATGTAAATCTTCGTTTATTATCACGGAAACGGAAATATTAGTTTTTCTTATACGACGCCTATTTAAAGGTTAAAGAATGATGATGATTATATATTGTGTTATATTTCAAATTGTATAAATATTTAATTTATAAACAGCAACTAAGATGATTACGTTGCCTAACTGATACAAAGCCCTCTATTGACTAAGTACCTACATATGTAAATAAAAAGCGAGCTTAAACGGGCGATTCAACAAAAACGGGAAAATTTTTATCTTCATTTGCCTTGCATTAATTTAAAAGCGTGAGAGATTACAGGTGTTTCTAAACATTTTGTGTGCAATAATATAGAATAAGGAGGTCACTTTTGAGCAATGTTCTCATTATGACAATGGTCAATTAAAAATTACACTTCGTACTAACTTTTGTATGTACTGTAACGAGATTTAGGGCAAATATAATAATACATATATCTACATATATATATATATATATATATATATATATATATATATATATATATATATATCTACATATATTTATTATGAAAAATATGTCAAAATTATACATTATTGTCTTCTCATAATTAACTACTTAATATAATGACGATATGACGACGCGAAAAAAATAAGTTATTATATTAACTTTAATAGTTACGTACATTACATAAACAAATGTCCATAGTATTTTGATGCCATAGCTGTGATCGTGTCTTACTATAATTGGGCAGTAAAACATTACGAGATATAGGAAATAAAAGCTACAACAGAGGCACTTCCTAATGATTCGTCATGTCTTTCTTATATGCCCTCGTGGCCTCTTCTCACGGTGTATGAGAATTGCCTCTATTGTCTTCTAATAGTGCGCTTCAACACTACTTCACGGAGCTACGGATATTTTAAAATTTTACAACTTTTCCCAGTAACATTATTTTTTTATCTTATAATTATAGTATTACTTATTATTGTTATTTTTTATTGGATTTTATTATTATGTATAATACCATAAAGAATTTAAGAAAAGTTTATATTACTGGCTGGCTATTAAGATTCAATTTAAAAAAAAGTATGACTCCCGCCAAATTATGATGACGTGCCGCGCTTTTGACAATTGACATTTTGATAATAAATGATAAATACATATTATGTATATTTTTAAGCTAACTTTTCAAATGGCGTAGTTTCGTGTATACATAATAGATTTTAAATTATAACATTAGATTTTTTTTATTAATAAGAAATTGATCCAAACCTTTTTGTTAATCTAAAATTATAATATATTTTAATGAGGCGTAAGACATTTTAACATATTTGCTCATTAATATTACAAATCTGTACGACGAACATATTTAACACAAATATAAGGTCATATAACAAAAAGAAAATTTCTATTAAATAGCATTACCTAATTTTTTGTAACATCCGTTTATTAAATATCTCTTATATACAACTTCCCTTCTTGCAAAACGTTGTGCACTTAAATATCTGAGAAAAACTACAGTTGCAATTATCATTTATCGAAGTTTGACGTCGACTGAATAGCAAGCTTCCTGTACTTCCATAATTATCTAATGCTATTGCAAAAAAATTATAAATAAATAACTGAGTCTAAACTTATATTATTATATTAGTTTACATCCTTACTGACTATTTCATAACCGCCAAGGGTAAATATATTAAGAGCTGAGAATTTTTTTTTTTTTTTTAATTATTGAATGAATGAAGTGTATATAAAATACAATATTTACATTAAAGATTAAAAGATGACATAATCATTCATATTTTTGAATTACAATTTATTATACACATTTTTATAAAAGTTAACATAAAAAAAATAAAAGATTGTATAGATTTTTTTAAAGTATGAGCATACGATTCATATTGAGCAAGTACTTTTAGAAATATATAAAAAATCACTAGAGATTATGTTTACCAAATAGAAAGATAAAGCTGTATTTGTGCTATTTTTCAAGCTAATACCTAAATACATAAATCCTCTTTCGTATTACACAGTACGAAAGAGGTTTTATAAACAAAATCATTTTCATTCCGTTACCAAAGCGAAGTTAAAATGGGTATCTTATAACAAAGTAATATTCTTGAATATATATAGGTGCACTAACCTAGAAAAACTAAAGATTTTCAAAGAAAAAAAATCTTTAAATTTAGTACCGACTTGTTAACGCTTATATTGTTATCCAATACTAATAATTATCCAAAATTTGTGCATTAATAGTTCGAGCACTAAATGACGGAAGGCACGATATTAATAAAAAAACGTATCTAATAGTTTTTATTCTACATAAGTGGCAAAAATAGGTTACTTGATACATAAATATATATTGAGTTAGAAAACGGAAATATCTGTTACATGTAAAATGTTTTTAAAAATCTTTGTAAATGCACGTACATTTTAGCCTCAATATTTGTGAGTGAAAACGTTAGAATGTACTATACCTATAATATTTATTAAAAATATTCACTTTTCTGTTGTAGGTAACATATGAAATAGAAACTTAAATACTTGAAAATAGAAATATATATATTGCCATTATTAAAATAACTGTAACTATTAGTGACACGCAACAGTCCAAGCACAATAGTACATTAAGAAAACCTCCCTCGTTCCGACGTGGGTAAGCCACCTAATGAATTCTGCTTCTTTAAAAGCCCATTAGTAAAGTACGTGACTGCGAAATGTTCGCAAATGTTTTATTTTCAGTACAAATTTACAAAGTCCTACGAGCTATTGTTTTGGAAGGGCGATTAATTGCTTGTTAGCTTCACGCTGTATCCCGCACACAGCAGGATAGGCATAGGGATCCTTGTGTTACGATACTCCGTTCTCCATTTTCGTTGGGTAGCGAACTCAACGCCACGCTTTTGAATTGACACCAGAGCGAAGATATGAAAATATAAATAAATATTTCATTTCCTCGAGTAGTTATCGAACTGTGGGTTCGATAACTACTCGAGGACTGTAAACCAGTCGCGTTTACAGTCACATATGCCTCTGCGCCACCACTGGCGTCAATTTCTTGTTATATAGATCAATTAATTCGAATTTGAAGATTAATAGATGTGAATGTTACGTGTTTGGTAGAAACTTAAACACACAAATTTAGAGTCTATTTAACGTCACTAGGAACATCTTTAATGAGTTAATAAGAAACCGCTTATATATTAAATGTTAATAATGATGTTACTTGTTTGTAACAAAATTTTTATAATTTATATTGTCACTTCTTGAGCATTTTTGCGAGATAGTCGTCGTTAGTTAATATAAGTCACTCAGTTTTCCTATTTTGACGTTTACTTTGCGAAACTACTGGCAAATGAGACTAACTATACATGTAACCACAAAACAAAATACCAGTCGCAAAGCTTACGTTAAAGAATGAAGTTCATATTTCTCATTTTTTTTACATTTTTTAAAGTGTTATTCCACACTTAAAACGGTTATCAAGAGGCGCGAGTTTAAATCTTGCTACGTCGACATTTTTATACGTTTTACTAATAAGTATTCATATTTCGCACTCACACGAATATAAATAAATAAAAAAAAATTGATAAAAGAAATTTGTGATAAAAATTCTAGTACAAATATATTAAAGTTTCACAAAATAAACTAGGATGGAAACCCGCTTAATTACGAAACCCAAAATGGCTTAGTGTAGAGACAAATTGCTCTAAGGTAAGCAATCTTTATGTAAGGTTAATTGGTGTTCAAAGTAACAAGTGTACTCGAATTGACTAAAAAACATATTTTTATTACTTCACAGGAATGTAACAATTTTAAAAATTATTTAATAATAGTATAATTATAAAATCTATATAACAGTCCTTTAAACTTTTACTATGAATCATGTTTTAATTAATTCAAGAATATTTAACTAAATTATTACTCTAAATATGTTATTAATTATAATGAATTTATAATAACATTGTTATTATAAAAGATCATTTATTCAAATTGTTTAACGGAGCTTTTCATTTAGTATTACTACAGTATTATAATAACACAAGGTATCTACTACATTTCTTAAATAAATAGAAACCGGCCAAGTGCGAGACGGCTTCACGTACAAAATCTGGTGACAGACAACGGAATCTTAGGAATAGGGTCCCGTTTTACCCTTTGAATACGGAACCCTAAAAATAATAAAATAGTTAATTGAACGTTTCTTTTCCTTCGTGTAGTCATTAGTATATTTTGGTCAGGGGATTGTTTCATCTATAATTAATATATACTTTTCTTTTGTTACAGAGCCACGATGTTGATAAGGTGTCGGGCGGCACTGGGTGTCATCGCACTTGTATTACTCGTCTCGCCCGCTTTGTCAGAGGTATGTATTCTTCATATATAAATTTTAAATAAAATTGTTAAAATATAGGTTTTCATTTTGCAAAACTTAATTTAAATATTTTATCAACTTGTAAATTTTGAATTTAATTTCTACGCATTAAACTAAATACGAAAGTTTAATACAGAATCCAGAACTATGTCGAAATTATTCGCTGTAACCCCAAACTTCCACCGGTATCCCTGGGACTTCCCTAAAGTAATTTATAAAATGCTTTTGAACACTAACATGTGGTACCTTTAGCACATAGTTGCGCTCAATGAGATTTTAGCATATTTTAGTATAATGAATATATATTTAATATTTGCATGATGTGACCTACTATGATAATATTTATTATTGCTACGTATTTTTTCAATTGTATGTAAATTATATTCACATTATTCGGTAATGTCATATGAAAAATTCAAATATGGGGTTGCTTGCAGACGAAATTGAAAATGATAAAAATGAGCAAATTGCCCTCTAAATTTATTCAGTTTTATATGTTCATATTTTTAAAATATCTCCATTCTATTTAAACCTGTATCTTTATGATATTATAGCTTTGTCATGGATTAAACGTCAAATGTGATTGTTTTTAAGAATTATAATAATTTAATTATTTTGAAACCATTGTGGGGCAATGGCGGCATGGCATTTAATAATAACCGCGATGTTTGTGAATTCGATTCCCACGCCATACTAAATATTATATTTTAAAAAAATTGCTCTTCAGATGAAACACTATATTGAATATTACAACATTTATTATAGTTTAAAATTCTGGCGGACAGCGGAAAATTAAAAAAAAGACGAAAAATAAATACAAAACCATAATGATTTATTCATGTTAAAAAGCTTTTCACATTCAAAGTATTTTTTTATGAATTTAAAAAAAAAAATACCAACCTTTCTCCCCTGTTTAAATCACATATAAGATGTCACGTTTAAATAAACAAATAGGACCGTTGCTCAGTTGGTTATTTTGTTACATACAGGTTACATCATAATTTAGGGCGGGCGCTCACATTAGGCGGATTCCCCTTGTGTCCAACTCACCGTTATAAATCCTATCGTTAACGTATGTTATATTCAAAGCGTACCCCCAAATAATGCCTTTATTTTAAAAAAACATCAACGTCATATTGTAGAGCCTATAGTTAAATATTAACAATGTTTACAGACAATTTGAAAAATAATTTATATATTTTTATATTATAATTTTTGTGGCCATACGTGGCGCAGGTGCACACAGTGTGACTGTAAAACCGACTGGTTGTGGGTTCGATCTCCACTCGAGGAGATGAATTATTTACTTAGAAGCTGATTTATTTATTTTTTATAATTTCTAATTTTTGTATGTTTTATAAAACAACATATTTTTTTTAATCTGTCCTTTTTTAAAAAATCACATCACTATTTAAATAATACGTTTTACTTCACGGACATTCAAGAAGGCACGGGTTCAAATCCTCCTAACACCCAATATATTTAAAGTGTGCAGAGACAAAGAACAGTGGCTGAATCTCCCTGCAATTGAAACTGTAAGAAAGAATAGAAAGTAAAAATATAATATGTAGATTATTTTTAAGTAACAAAAAAGTGTAATCGCATTCGACGCCGACATTTTTAATGAGAACTGAACTATTGTTAAGCCACATAGTTTAACAGTCCAAACGGAATTAACCGTGCAATTAAAACTGTTAAATTTATCGTCACAGTATTACGGAGGACATTATGCCAAAATTAAAAATGATTATACGTTTCACGTGCGGTCCTGTATAATAGTCAATTTTTTTTATTGAAAAAATATTAAAAATATAAGTTTTTTTTTATATTGTGTTAAATTATTGTATTGTATGTTTATTACTAAAAATGTGATTTGTCAAGTCTTAAATATATAAAAAATACATCGTGGCAGGGGCGGAAACGTAACGTCTGTTATCGCTACAGGTTGTAGATTCGATTCCCACTCTAAGAAATGAAACAATTAATATTTTCATTTTTTCTCGCTCTGGTATCAAGGTAAAGCGAGCGGGAGCAAACTAACAACCAATCGCGTTTATAGTCACACCCTTGTGCCTCTGCGCGCCCTGCACCACGACTGGCATCGATATATACACATAGAATCTGAAATAACAGTGTAAATAACCATATATCACTTTACATACCTGAAGCAACCACTATACGCACGACAATTGACCAACACAAAATAATAAATACAATATATTAAAAACTCGTTATAATCGAAGCACGGTTAAAACAATAGCATTATACATTCAATCCAATTAATTTGTTCCGTAACATTTGTTAGTTTCAATATATCTGAATGCGGTCACGGGTGGCGGGCGGCCTCGATCTCACTTTCCCTGTTTGGCAAGCCGCTCCAAATGCTAGATATCACCGCTTCTAGTCCTCTATACCGATTCTAGGAACAGCATATCACTAATATATTATGTTAAATTAAAATTCTTAAATGTTTTGGTATTAAAGTTTCTATATGTTAGTTAATAAGAATGTCTTATTCTTAGTTAAATTTATTTAATTTGATAATATAATTGTTTTTCTTATTTACAGGGTAACCTCTTCACGTGTCCAAATGGTAAGTTAATACGTTATTTATATTACACTCTCAGAGTAAAATAATTTATGAATATATTTATATGTATATTCATACAATTATACATCAAAATTTAATTAAGTAAAGAAAAAAGATAGATTATTAAAAAAATACTATGAATTTTAAGAAAACGGTACACTGCTTTATTAAGAGAAAATAAAAAACACCTACATATAATATTTACTTTACTTTAATAACTACATGCTACTGCATGATAAAACTTTTATTTGCTCATTTTGGCTGGAATCTAAATATGATTATTAATTTAGTCTCGAGTTTCATAAACTAAAAGCTTCCCAAACATATTTCAGCATTAAAATTGTACTTTTTAAAGAATAATATTGTATTCTAGCAAATTTTAATTATTTTAAAACAAAATTGCTACAGAGTTGGTAATTTTTTATTTTACATCAATAATGTTCACTCATTCATGATGTATCGCAAATATAACATGAGACTTTTCAACCATTCGAAAAGTTTTCAAGATTCATTGCACTCGAGCGTTTAAACTCGTGTGCTCTAGACTGAGCCTCGATATTGAAATGCATAAGTTATTCGAATTATATACAAATATATAGATAGCTAACTTGAAACAATTTTTAAAAATGATATAAATAAAATGTTATTCATATAAACTATCTGTCAAATAATATCAAAGTAGATATCAATAGCCACAAGAGTAAAAAGAGTCAAAAGAAGTGATATCTCTTTCATTTTCCATTTATTCACCACCACCACTCCCAACACCATTCGTCTTCTAATAAATGGCATACTTACATACATACTGATATTATTTCGCTAACAGTGTTAAGGTAGTCTGTTAGGGTAAAATAAATTACGCGGGTCGTCGGTCCTAGGGATCTTCATCAACCGCATAATTAATGTTAGGAAATTGCCACTCGAGACAACTACTAGGTCTAAATATAACACATGAATCAAGTTTAAGCTACGACGGTGTGGTAACTGTGAACTAGTGAGAAGCAGTCACATTTTTTTTACATATCAGTACCTAATTGTGTACTTCTTTTTATTAATATATTATTTATTTATTATAATAGTAGTATTAATCATAAGTATGGAACAAAAATATTTTTTTATGTCAAAAGAAACAAATATAGTGCCAAGAACTAAGGCATAGGATAATGATCAAATAAAATTCGTAAGTTAAACTATCGAGTTAAATGAATGAATTCTAATTTGATAGCCAATAGTCAATTATTTTCTCAATAAATATAACAATAATATCCAAATTGACGATAGCTCTTTCATTAGTTACTTTCAAGAAAATCTTTTAGTATCTTTGCATATTAAACATTAATGCACGCAGATTAACTTTCACAATATTTAAATAATGTCATCGATATCTTCAAGATTAAAAAAGCATATTATAATCAAGAGCTTAGCAATTCATCATACTATAACATCAATAACCGCCATTCAAAGATGGATGTCCCAGATATATTGATGTCACGACAAGCTTAACGTTTTAATAATACATTCTCCAAGAAAAATTGAGCATAAATTACGTAATAAATCACAAACATTTACATATGTTATTTCTGTACTTTTTATTATCAAAAAAATCTTAATCTAGAAATCTTTTAGTTTTTCCTAGACGACCTAGTTACTATTTGAAACAACTTGAGATTGCGATGATTATAGATATACATAAACACTGAACGTCGTGTTAAAGTTAATTTTTTGAATATAAAATATATAACGCATTTCTAATAAAGAAATGCTTAACATAAATTTTAAAGAGAAGAGGCACATCCACAAGAACAAAATAATGGCGAAACATTTGTACGCTTCACTTGTTACGACAGTCCAATTGATTCACCAGATGTCGAGGCAACTTTTGCTTAGTGCCCGATAGTTCACAAACTGCATACATGCCATTGTCTTTGTTTAGGAAATAAACTTTCCACTACAACAATAAGTAATACTGGTAAATTTGATCCTTTAAGAGCTCAAGCGAATAGTAAATGATTATAAGATAAAAGAAAATCGAGAGTAAAGATGTTTGTTTTCTTTACTTTAGTTAAATGAAAAGATTTTCGTCTTAAATATTTTTACCTTTTACGCTTTCATTTCACCACTAGCTCGCTCGTGTTATTTTAAAATTAATTGGGGCCGAACGTTTACAATTCAGACTCTCAACAAAAACCTGAAGTTTCCTCGTTAAAAAATAGCAGTAAAGCAATTCAATTAGGCGTTAAAAATTCTCTTATGGATATCCAGGATTCGTTGAGTGTTAACCAAACGAAGTTGGATTTTGTCAAATAATAGTAAATTTTTGATCGTTCTTGGTTTATACTATAGTTCTTAAACAACACAAATTCAAACAGCAAATATATTTTTACAATTGTATAAGTGTAACGACATTATAGGCAATTACTTACATCCCGTTGCACTGTACACATTAAAAGCATTGCTAGCGTGCCCTGCACGAAAGCACAGGATAGTTTCAAGTTAATACTCCAGATGAGATGTCTAGCACACTTTGCTAAAACACGAGAATTTCTCTTAGGGAATTAGAAACGTGACTAAATTTAAAAATAATCCTCATCACCTTCAATTTACGAACATTCTGTTAATAGGATAAAAGTTACTTTTTGAAAACGATTGACTTTACATTATTACTTAAAAGTTGCCCATCTTGTTTCTTGCCTCTTGTCTTCTTATTCTTCTCGTAACTTTGTCGTAATGAACAAGATTTAAAGTATAAGTTCTATTGTACAAAGTTTACTTAAACATGTTTATACTTTATAAAGAACTGGTGTAACTTCTACTGGCCTAGAACTTAATAGCAACCACGATGATTTATATGTAAATATATCAATTGATCAACTACCGCTATCGTATATCTAAATTTTATAATAACACTGGCTTTAATTACTTTACCCGTTGATACAACCTAACTGATATAATGTTCTTATACCTCTTTTACATTTTTTTCCAATTTTGGTTAAAATTTTACAATTTATATATTTATTTAATGTTGATAATAAATTAGTTTGTTTCCTTACTTAATTTTTATGCACGTTAGCTGAGTATCATTACTAAATTGAAGTAAAATGCATTTTATAACAATATAAAATCCATTAAGAAAGGAAATATTGAATATTTTCATTTCCTCGCTGTAGTAACAAGATAAAGCGCGGCGTTGAGTTCCGCACCAAAAAAAATACTCCAGAATTCGGTGAAGATTGAGGAACGGGAACCGGTATGTCGAAGTGTCTTAATGGGAGCGGCGTGTAATAGGTTCCTAGGTTCCCTCTGCCTACCCTGCCATGTGCAGGATACATAAAAAAAGCGTGAAGCTAAAAAAAATACAGTCCATTATTACAACTACAGTTAAGTTAAATCCAACTCGCTTTAGTCCCATTACATAAAAAGAAAGATTTATGTAAAGAGTTAATATATGATGCAAATGACCGACATTAGAACTATGAACCATTTATTGTCAACGTTGATGTTTGGGATGAAACTATCAAATGATTCTCGCACACTCCGCACACGATATGGTATTTGGGGCGACACAATCTAGGTCACTTGCTTTTGCATTGAGATGGTTATTATAATGTCTAACATGTATATTTGAATATACAGAATACGATTTTATTTTGAAGTGAAAATAATTAAGGTCTATTTTTATGCAGTTTCTCTTATTATTATTTTTTGTACATTAATAAAGTTTGACCATGTTTATTTAATCTTTTTGTTTATACTGATAAAAAAATACTACATTTGTGTTATAAAATTTTAATTTAAAAAATAAACTGTTATAGATTTTACCTATATAGTACTTAAGGCCATCGCAGCGTATTGGCACAAGCGTACGACTGTAAGCGCAGCGGTTGTAAATTCGATTCTTACTGGGTTACATGAAATAGTCAATACTTTCTTTCCTCAAATTTGAAAACGAAGAAGAACGCGGCGTTGAATTCCGCCACTCAGCACGCAATAAATAAAAGGACTTTTACCATATTGAAAATTCTCTGTCAAAATGTTTTTTACATTAGACACAACCTGAATTTCCAAGTATTAAAATGAGCTGCTGAAGCTAAGAAGAGCTTTACATATTTACCGTCTGAAAGGCGAGCTAAGGCGTGCATTGTAACTAGTATTACAAGTTGTAACATATGAACATGTTGCAGAATTATCAACAATGCATTCGGGATGTGTTCTGTTCTGTTTGTTTACTAAATTAAATTGTGATATATACATAGATGTTTGTATATTTTATTTAAATTTGTACCTAAAAAGGTTAATTTTTTTTTTTCTTTTCTCTTTTTCTTTCTTTCTTTTTCTTCTTTCTTTTTTTCTTTTTCTTCTTTCTTTTTCTCTACATCTTACTACTATCGATATTGTATACGCATACAACCTTTAACAGATAGATAGATTAAAGTATCGTGTTGTGCAAAAATCTAGATACAATAGTATCCATATAAAGGTATTCGTTCAGTAAATAATGATCTTGTTGAAACAAGGCGTTAGGCACAGCCTTGAAAGCTCATTCATAAGTGAAAGGCGCATCGACGTGGTACATACATTAGTGACTCACCATACATTTTTGTGATATTTAACTAAACGGGACAGTCACTGTGCAGGAACTTTCTCGTTGAGTAACGGTGCGCTCCCGGTTTAACCAGATATATGAACTGCTTAGTACTTACTCATAGAACTGAGTTCCTTTTATAATAATATTATCTTACTTCATTATTTAATTCGTCAAGGAATTTTAAATCGAACATACATATTTCCTCTTAATATTTGAAAACTATGTCAGCTTCACGCTGTATCCCGCACACAGCAGAGTAGGCAGAGGGAACCTAGTGTTAAGACACTCCTTTGTAACTCAATACTCTGTTCTTGTTGTGTTGAGTGGCCGAACTCAACACAACAAGAACAGAATATTGAGTCAAGAACATACATATTTCCACTTAATATCTCGAAACAATGTAAGTCAAAATTGGCTGTTCGTACATTGTTGTTTCATATACATACTGATTACGTCTCTGTAGTTGCTCTGTGGAATTCAATATTATGGGCAATATTGTCACATGCGATGAGGGAGAGCACTCCCTTTATATAGCACACGTTGAATATCCACCTTGCTAAACATATATATGTATACGGTGGACCTCAAAGTCTGCAAATGGATTGTTGATTCGTAATTCAATCTCCGGCAGATCCCGGGATAGAAATTCTCAAAGGGAACACTTCACACACCGGACTCTAGTGTTGGCGAGACGCTTGAAATAGATGCGTTACAGTTAGTGCTACTCACCCATGACCGTTGTGGGAATAAAGTTATAGTTATAAATAAGTGATTTGAAATTTGCTAGAAGTAAATTAATTGATTATTTTTTTTTTACATTTACCTTTAAATGTACTTTGATTACCTACGCGATGACTTACGCGAGAAATAAACAAATTACATGACATTATTTTTTTGTTAACAATTATTAATTATGTATATGATACGATTATCAAGATATCAATGTAGTATAAAAAAAAATAATATTAAATTAAAAACATTTAAGCATTTTATGTATTTAGACATTTGCCCGATATATCCATTTTGGGAAACTTAACATTATCGGTGTTATTTGCGAAACCAGTTCATGATTTTAATTTCAAATATAATATTTCATTATGAATAGGTACTTGTAACTAATGAAACGCTAGCTGCCATGTGACTTCTGGAAATTGTGCGCTTAATGAAGTTTTCCAGTGCAGCCGAATTTCTAATTATATTAGTTGTAAATCGAACGCGTAAGCTTTGGTTTAATAAATCACATTTCTATATAATTACTTTATTTATTTATTTGATTTATTATATAATAGTAAACAACTTTTTATTTACTTTTTCTGTTTTTGTAAATTAAAAAAATGTATTTTGCATACCTTTTGAAGCAGACAAAAATGCTTTGTTTATTAAATTTCGCTAAAAAAACAATACAATAATATAAGTAGGTCAAACGTGGCATCGAGTTGCGCGGTGTAGCGAAACATGGATCAAACAGTATTCGCTGATCGACGAACTCACACGCTCCATTTGTCGTTGTTTATTTCTAGTTTCACGCACGGAAAATCTATTAATACACATTTTTAAGGGAAATAGAAATGACAGTAAATATCTATGCATAAAATATACAAAATCTAAATGTAAAACAATATTCTAAGAACATTTTTAATGGGTATCTAGTTCCTTATAAACATATAGTTCAAAGATAAGTATGGCCCAACACATATAAGAATGATTAATTATTCTATGCTGCACAGTATGCTTTCTTTTACTGACCACTCATAATTATGCCGGAAGTGACCGTTTCTTGAAAATTTTCTCTACACAAAACAACATGCCCTTAAAAAGAGAAAGTCTTGGCATTTCTTGTATTTACTAAGTGGTTATCTAATTTTTTTTCAACTTCCTTCGTGTCTTCTCCATACAACGTGACGTTGGCGAAGTGATATGTGCTCAACCGGCACGCTCGAAACGCCATAATTAAAGAAACAAACCACACCATACCCAATTTTTTACAACTCTTATTTTTTCTCGAAACAAAATCCGTTTTCTTAATATTTCTTATAGTCATTTAAAATACATTTTGTTAAAATTGAATATATTTCTCGGATTCAATGCCTTTACCTTCAAAAAACTTAATCAAAAATCGTTTTCTTTTCAGGATGGGAGTTAAAGGGACTATATTGTTATAAATTTTTCAATATTAGACATTCCTGGGAAAAGGCGGCGGAATTATGCCGAAGGTACGATCATAATTAGATGTTTAAAGTAAATAGATTCCTTTTACAAGTTGCTTTGTTATTGTAATATATCTTTTATTTGTTATTTTAGGTACGGAAGCGAGTTAATGGTTATAGAAAGCTATACAGAAAATAATATGACTGCATATATGGTGCCATCTAGTCCTAGTAACAGTCACTACTGGCTTGGCTTAGCTACTGTAGATGACCTTAGAACAAATACCCTGGAATCTGCTGCCGGGGCTTTAGTGTCACAGTACGCCGGCTTTTGGGATCTAAGACAACCGAACCCAAAGGATGGTGAATGCGTAGACGTTCACGTCACTGCTGAAAGACAATCATGGGAATTAACAACATGTGAAACGCTTCTTCCTTTCATGTGTAGAGCCAATGCTTGTCCTACAGGTGAGACACACAAACTCAAAATTAAACTTCTGTATGTGTTAACTATAATAAATAACCAACGATGTAGTATTTTTATCTAGCAAAATAAAAAGTCCAAATTTGTTTAAGTAAAACTAAATGTGAACTTACGACTGCACTTACGAGGTGTACGCTTATGAAAAATCCTCTTAAAAATATGAACAAAATGTTTATTTGCATAAAGAGTGATACATTTATTCATTGTTTTAAACAATTGGTACAATAGTAATTCAATTTTACAGGGACCTTCCATTGTTCGAACGGAAAATGTATAAATGCAGCCTTCAAATGTGACAAGCAAGATGATTGCGGTGATGCGTCGGATGAAATGGATTGTGCTACTGAATGTCATTTCTACATGGCTAGTAGTGGCGATGTAGTGGAAAGCCCTAACTATCCTCATAAATATGCACCATTTAGTGAATGTAAATGGACACTAGAGGGACCTCAAGGACAAAATATCGTTTTGCAGTTCCAAGATTTTGAAACTGAAAAGTCTTTTGATACTGTTCAAATTTTAGTTGGTGGTCGAACTGAAGATAAATCTGTCAATTTAGCAACACTATCAGGAAAACAAGATTTATCTAACAAAGTCTATGTATCTGCTTCTAATTTCATGATCATTAAATTTAGTTCAGATGGATCCGTAGAAAGAAAAGGTTTCCGTGCTTCATGGAAGACGGAGTCATCTAACTGTGGTGGTATTCTCAGAGCAACGCCACAAGGTCAAGTGCTAACTTCTCCTGGCTACCCAAATAGTTACCCCGGAGGCTTGGAATGTATGTATATAATAGAAGCACAACCAGGCAGAATTGTTTCTTTAGATATTGAAGATCTAGATTTAGAAATGAACAGAGACTATATAGTAATAAAAGATGGAAATACTCCCTCTAGTCCAGTACTAGCCAGGTTAACTGGACCGGGTGAAGAAAATCAAAAAGTAGTTATATCAACTACAAATCATTTGTATATGTATTTCCGAACAAGTCTTGGTGATTCTAAAAAAGGATTTAACATGAGATACTCACAAGGTTGTAGAGCGACAATAATAGCAGCTAACGGGACATTTACATCTCCTGCGTATGGCCTTGCCAGCTATCCAAACAACCAGGAATGCTTATACCGTATTAAAAATCCGAATGGTGGACCACTTTCCTTAAAATTCGATGAATTTAATATTCACCCATCTGATGTAGTCCAAGTATTTGATGGCTCTAGCACAAGCGGATTACGACTACATTCTGAAAACGGTTTCACTGTAAAACCAAGAATTACTTTAACTGCGTCGAGCGGTGAAATGCTAATACGATTCATGTCAGATGCGTTGCATAATGGACTTGGCTGGAAAGCTACCTTTTCAGCAGGTAATTAAAACATATAATAATTGTACTTAGTGAATACTATTAACTGTGATTGTTATTTTTTGTGATTATTTTTTCTAGATTGTCCCCCGTTACAATCTGGCATTGGTGCTTTGGCGTCTAACAGAGATACTGCTTTCGGAACAACAATAACTTTCTCATGTCCAATTGGTCAAGAATTCGCTACTGGAAAATCACGAATAACAACACAATGTTTAGACGGTGGCAATTGGTCTACTACGTACATCCCAAGTTGCCAAGGTAATCAATCAACTTAGTTACTATCATATGTTGAGGCCGATGTGTGACTGTAAACGCCACGGCTTTGGCTTTGATTCAGAGAAACAAAAACATTTTGAGAGACGCAATTTCGTAGTAATAAATTTGATGTATCTTTTTATTGTTTTCAGAGGTTTACTGTGGACCTGTACCTCAAATCGACAATGGTTTTTCAATTGGTTCAACAAATGTTACATATCGTGGTGTGGCGACCTATCAATGTTATGCTGGTTTCGCTTTCCCTACCGGACAGCCCATTGAGAGGATCTCATGTTTGTCTGATGGAAGATGGGAAAGAACTCCAACTTGTTTAGGTATTGATTTAATTCTTGTTTGTGATGTACTAAAAACCAAAATGAATACATTTTAAAAGATAAAAGATTGAGTTGATTTTAAACGTTTTTTTGTTTCTAGCTTCCCAGTGCATAGCCCTTCCGGACGTACCACATGCTAACGTGACCATTTTGAATGGCGGCGGTCGCAGCTATGGCACTATAGTTCGATACGAATGTGAACCTGGATACGTTCG
Organism: Heliconius hewitsoni; assembly: GCA_018230445.1. Classification (NCBI taxonomy): domain Eukaryota; kingdom Metazoa; phylum Arthropoda; class Insecta; order Lepidoptera; family Nymphalidae; genus Heliconius; species Heliconius hewitsoni. Next base: position 6,948 of record DWAN01000345.1, on the reverse strand, counting down.
ATCTGGTCAACCTGTTCTTCTTTGCATGAGCAATGGCACGTGGTCTGGCGAAGTACCAAACTGTTCGAAAGCTTTGTGTCCCAAATTTCCCGAAATAAAGAATGGCTTTATAGTAGATCAAAGTAGAATATACATGTTTGGTGATGAAGCTCGTGTTCAATGTTTCAAAGGTAAATAAATATATTTTTTTCTGCTAGGCTACCATATATAAAATGTAAAATATATGTCAGTACCGGTTATTTTTTCAATGTCAGTACCGTGAGACTGGTGAACCATCATACTATTGCAAGTACATTTGAACCTGTAAACGTATAAACTTAATATATGTTTTTGTAATTAAATATATGTATATATGTTTTCATTTTTAATTTAATTGTAAATTTGTTGTTTAAGGATATAAACTAAATGGGCCTAGCATAATAAAATGTGGACCCAATCAAATTTTCGATGCTACACCAACTTGTGAAGACGTCAATGAATGTTCGAACAGTCAATGTGATTCGACATCAACTGAATGTAAAAACACTCAGGGTGGTTTCTACTGTCCTTGTCGCCCAGGATTCACTCCTAGCCTAGACTGTAGGCCTGTTGGTGATTTAGGTTTAATAAATGGTGCTATTCCTGATGAATCCATAACTACTTCCACCTCTGAACCCGGATATTATAAAGGAGTAAGAATACATTTATTTCTATATGTGCAGCGGCGCTGCGATCTTTGTTTTTATACTTACTATAAAAATTTATATTACAGATGATTCGCTTAAACAATGGAGGTGGTTGGTGCGGCAATAATCTTGAAGCTGGTGCTAACTGGATTTTAATCGATCTACGAGCCCCGACTATTATAAGAGGATTCCGTACAATGAGTGTAATGAGAGCAGACGCGAACATTGCTTTTACTTCTGCGATCAGAATTCAATATACTAATGATTTGACTGATGTATTCAAAGATTACACCAACCCTGACGGGACTGCTGTTGAATTCCGCATATTAGAACCTACATTATCAGTTCTTAACTTACCAATGCCTATCGAAGCTCAATATGTTAAATTTAAAATACAAGATTATGTTGGTGCGCCGTGCTTGAAATTAGAAATTATGGGATGTGCCAGACTTGACTGTTCTGATATCAATGAATGTGCTGAAAATAATGGCGGCTGTGATCAAAAGTGTCTTAACACGTAAGTTAACTTTTTCTGCCCTTTATATATGTTTACATATCTTGTATAAAAATATTTTAAAATATATATATTAACAATAATAAATATTAATTTTAGACCTGGAAACTTCTCATGTGCGTGCAATATTGGATACGAGCTTTATTCTTCTAACGGTACAGCTGGATTCGCTATTGAAACTTCTGAAACTGGCGAGCGGGACGGCGATACATATCAAAGAAATAAATCTTGTGTGCCGGTTATGTGTCCAACCTTAGTGTCACCGGAAAATGGACTTATTTTGTCCACAAAAAGTTCATATCACTTTGGAGATATTGTAGAATTTCAATGTAACTTTGGATACGTCATGTCAGGATTCTCGTCCTTGCTTTGTACTTCAAGTGGAAACTGGAATGGAACAGCACCTGAATGCCAATGTATGTATTGCCAGCAAATTAGTTGAATATATTTCATTTTTTTTTTTTGATGCAAATAATTATAATTATAAATTTATTCTAGATGCACGATGCGTAACATTATCAGATGACAAAAATGACGGTCTACAAATTATAAGAGATGACCCAGAAAGTGTTTTAGTACCATATAGGGACAATGTTACTATAACTTGTACATCCGCTGGTCGTCAACTGAGAAATACTCTCAGTTCATCGTTTAGACAATGTGTCTATGATCCTAAGCCAGTAAGTTTTTGTATTAAATCAAAATAATTTGTATACGTACTATAGTAACGAAATAAATAAAAAAAGCTCATAATTTCTATATACATATATGGTATAGGTATTAATGGTATTAGTATACATATATGGTAAACATCGATTCTTTTTGTAGGGTCTTCCTGATTATTGGCTTTCCGGAGCACAGCCTCAGTGTCCAAGAAAAGATTGTGGTATACCAATGCCAACACCAGGTGCAGAATACGGTCAATATCTTGATACAAGATACCAAAGTTCTTTCTTTTTCGGCTGCCAAAATACTTTTAAACTTGCCGGCCAAACAAGCAAACATGATAACGTAGTCAGATGTCAAGCAAATGGAGTATGGGACTTTGGAGATTTAAGATGTGAAGGTCCTGTTTGTGAAGATCCTGGTAGACCAGCTGACGGAATCCAAGTAGCTAGAAGCTACGAACAGGGATCAGAAATTTTGTTTGGATGCTCAAGACCCGGGTACATTTTAATTAACCCAAGACCAATCACATGTATGAGAGAACCTGAGTGTAAAGTTATAAAACCTCTTGGATTGGCGTCTGGGAGAATACCCGATTCAGCAATTAATGCTACTTCTGAAAGACCTAATTATGAAGCTAAAAATATTCGTCTTAACTCTGTAACAGGATGGTGTGGAAAACAAGAAGCTTTCACTTACGTTAGTGTTGATTTAGGGAAAGTATACCGAGTTAAAGCTATACTTGTCAAAGGTGTCGTTACGTCCGATATCGTTGGTCGTCCAACGGAAATAAGATTCTTCTATAAACAGGCTGAAAACGAAAACTATGTCGTTTACTTCCCCAATTTTAATTTAACAATGCGAGATCCTGGAAATTACGGTGAATTGGCTATGATTACATTACCAAAATATGTTCAAGCTAGATTTGTTATATTGGGTATAGTTAGTTTTATGGATAATGCTTGTCTAAAATTCGAGTTAATGGGTTGCGATGAACCATCTGTTGAACCTTTGTTAGGATATGACTACGGTTATTCACCTTGTGTGGGTAAGTTAATTCGTTTAATAATGTATATTACACATATTTATAATTTGTTTTGTCTCTTTGCATAATTTGGAACTTAATTTTATTTTTTTAGATAATGAGCCACCGGTCTTCCAAAATTGTCCTCAGCATCCTATAGTTGTGCAAACTGATGTAAACGGTGGCCTTTTACCGGTTAACTTTACTGAACCTACTGCCACTGATAATTCTGGTGCTATTGCTAGATTGGAAGTAACACCCCAACACTTTAGAACTCCAATACAAGTCTTCCACAATATGGTTGTTCGATACGTGGCTTTTGACTTCGACGGTAACGTAGCTATTTGCGAAGTAAATATCACAGTACCTGATTATACGCCACCCAGATTGAGTTGTCCACAAAGTTATGTTATTGAACTTGTTGATAAACAAGATAGTTACTCGGTCAATTTTAATGAAACGAGAAGAAGAATAAATGCAACTGACGCTTCTGGAGAGGTATCCCTCAAGTTTATACCGGAAAGAGCCATTATTCCCATACGAGGCTACGAAAACGTTACTGTTATAGCTACAGACAAAAATGGAAACAAAGCTCAGTGTAACTTCCAGGTATACTTGGTCTCGCTATTATATTTTTAATTTTTTTTTTGTGTAAATATATTTAATAGATTAAAAGCAACATTCTTAACATTTTCTTAGGTATCTGTACAAGCCACTCCTTGTGTCGACTGGGAACTTATGCCTCCAGCTCATGGTGCTTTAAATTGTTTACCTGGTGATAGAGGAATTCAGTGCATTGCTACTTGTAGTCCAGGATTCCGATTTACTGATGGCGAACCAGTGAAAACATTTATTTGTGAAACAAAACGTCAATGGAAGCCAACAGCAGTAGTACCCGACTGTGTTTCTGAAAGTGAGTTTTTGTGTCAATCACCTAACTAAACAGCCATTTTTTTACATTGCGTAAAAAGTAAAACTAAATTGTTAGCTGTGCATTGTTTGAAAAAGTTTATATGCATTATATTACAAAACTTAATTTATTCTTCAATAAATAAAATAAAATTAATTAATAATTTATTATAATATGAATTTTAAATTTGTTTTAGATACTCAGCAAGCTGCATACCATGTTGTAGCAGGCGTTCAATACCGCGCTTTAGGAGCAGTCTCAAACGCTTGCTTACCACAGTACAAGGACCTTCTCGCTCAATACGACAACATTTTGAATGAACGATTATCTCAACGTTGTTCAGCTGTTAATGTTAACATTAACGTTACTTTTGTAAAAGCCATGCCTAGTCTTTTAGATGAAAACGTAGTTAAAATGGACTTCGTCCTAGCAATAACTCCAGCTATAAGACAAACTCAGCTGTATGATCTTTGCGGATCTACACTTAATCTTATTTTTGATCTGTCTGTGCCATATGCAAGTGCTCTAATTGAACCTGTTTTGAATGTTTCTTCGATTGGTAATCAATGTCCACCTTTAAGAGCCATACGAAGTTCGATATCTCGAGGTTTCACCTGTAGCGTTGGCGAAGTGCTCAATATGGATACAAATGACGTACCTAGATGTTGTAAGTAATAATAACGATTATTTTCAGATCTCAACATTTATGAGTACATGTAAACTATGCTAATAAACCAATTTTATTTTTAGTACACTGTCCAGCTGGAACATTTGCAGGAGAAAAACAGAAAGCTTGTACCATGTGTCCTCGAGGATTTTTCCAGAACCAAGCTCGGCAAGGTTCCTGTCTGAAATGCCCACAAGGAACGTTCACTAGAGAAGAGGGATCCAAAGACTTATCAGATTGTATACCGGTTTGTGGTTATGGAACATACTCACCTACAGGACTAGTACCGTGTTTAGAATGTCCACGTAACAGTTACACTGGTGAACCTCCTCTAGGAGGATTCAAAGATTGTCAAGCATGTCCTGTTAATACTTACACCTATCAGCCAGCAGCTAATGGTAGAGATAAATGTAGAGCAAAATGCGCATCGGGTACATACTCACCAACTGGATTGGCACCCTGTTCACAGTGTCCTAGAAATTTCTATCAAAATTCAATAGGGCAAACATTATGTATGGAATGTCCTACAAATATGAAAACAGTAAGCACCGGGGCTTCAGGGTTAGAAGAATGCTTACCAGTGGAGTGTTCCAATAGCGCATGTCAACATGGAGGATTGTGCGTACCGAAAGGACATGGAGTTCAATGTTACTGTCCAGCTGGATTTTCAGGACGCAGATGCGAAATTGACATCGATGAGTGTGAAAGCCAACCTTGTTATAACGGCGGCACTTGTATCGATCTACCTCAAGGGTACAGATGCTCCTGTCCAACAGGATATGGTGGTATTAATTGTCAAGAAGAGAAATCTGATTGTAGAAATGATACTTGCCCGGAACGCGCGATGTGTAAAGATGAACCAGGTTATAATAATTACACGTGCTTGTGCAGATCCGGCTACACTGGAATTGATTGCGATATAACGGTACGTAAAAGTTATTTATAATCGTTAAACAAAATGTATTATAATTTTTGAGATAATGATTTTTATAATTTTTTTTTTAGATTGATCCGTGCACAGCTAATGGTAATCCATGTAAAAATGGCGCAACTTGTACTGCATTACAACAAGGAAGATATAAATGTGAATGTTTACCTGGATGGGAAGGTCAGCTATGCGAAACCAATACTGATGATTGTATTGAAAAACCTTGCTTACTTGGCGCGCCTTGTACTGACTTAGTAAATGACTTTAGCTGTGCATGTCCACCTGGATTCACGGGAAAACGCTGCCATGAAAAGATAAATCTTTGTTCCAACCAGCCGTGCAAGCATGGAGTATGTGTAGACAAATTGTTTATACATCAATGCGTTTGCGATCCAGGTTGGACTGGGCCGTCATGTGATATAAACATTAATGAATGCGTAATTTCGCCGTGTGAAAATGGAGGCCGCTGTATAGATGGTATTGACGATTTCACTTGTAGTTGTGAAGCTGGTTATACAGGAAAACGGTGTCAACATACTATCGATGACTGTAGCTCAGACCCTTGTCAAAATGGCGCTACATGTGTGGACCAGTTGGACGGATTCGTATGCAAATGCCGACCAGGCTATATTGGATTTCAGTGCGAAACCGCTATAGACGAATGCTTAATTGAACCATGTAATCCAGCGGGAACCGAAAAATGTGTTGATTTAGACAATAAATATCAATGTGTGTGCCGTAATGGTTTTGATGGGGAAATGTGCGAAAATAATATTGATGATTGTGCTTCTGATCCATGCTACAACGGTGGTTCATGTAAGGATGAAATAGGAGGATTTAAATGTGCCTGTCAACCAGGATGGACCGGAAAACGATGTGAACGTGACATTGGTAACTGCATGAATGTACCTTGCCAAAACAACGCCAGATGTATTGATCTATTCCAAGATTACTTCTGCGTGTGAGTAATCGAAAATTGTTAATAAAGTATTAAGTAAATCATTTCTCAGTAGTGAGACGAATGTTAATTCTATTTTTTCATTATTTTATTTTTAGATGTCCAAGTGGAACTGATGGAAAACAATGTGAAACAGCCCCTGAAAGATGTATTGGAAGTCCTTGTATGCACGGCGGAAAATGTCAAGACTTTGGCTCAGGACTAAATTGTACATGTTCACTTGATTATACGGGAATAGGCTGTCAGTACGAATTTGATGCTTGTGAGGCGGGTCTCTGTCAGAACGGTGCTACATGTATTGATGAAGGAGAAGGATATACTTGTATGTGCGCCCCAGGCTTTACAGGAAAGAATTGTGACGAAGATATAATTGACTGCAAAGAAAATTCCTGTCCACCATCAGCTACTTGTATTGATTTACCCGGTAGATTTTATTGTCAGTGTCCATTCAATCTAACTGGCGATGACTGCAGAAAAAGTGAGTTATATAATTTTTATACTTTAGGTATTGACAGAAAACTTTTGTTATTATTTGTAAATAAAATTAAATAAATCAGCTTAACGCTGTATCCCGCACACAGCAGGATAGGCAGAGGGAACCTAGTGTTAAGACACT
>DWAN01000344.1:0-25241 GCA_018230445.1 Heliconius hewitsoni | reverse complement strand
GCAGAACTCAACGCCGCGCTTTGCCTCGACACCAGAGCGAAGAAATGGAAATATAGATTTAAGTAAATATTTCTTCTCCTCGAGTGAGGATCGAACCCACAACCAGTCGATTTTACGATCAGACTTTGTGCCTCTGCGCTACGACTAGCCTCTTTATTAGTAAGGTTATCAAATTTGGTTAGGTACAGATCTCAGACAGTGGAGGCGAGTTAATTCAAATTTTTAATTCATAAAATACTAAATAATTTCTTTTCTCGGCTATCGATATGACAATTAAGAAGATCAAGAGGAGGGCGTTCCATGCGTTTGATACCGCCATTCAACAGATACTTATTATAATAAGGAATAGAGGAATGACTAAAAATGCTAACTTCTTTAAACCTTCCCCACGATGTAGGAGATGTAGAGCGATGAAGAAATGAAAAATATATAATTTGATCAACTTTTTAAAATAATTTCAAAGGTTCAAACAACAATATATTAATCGTAATATACTCAATTTCGTAGAAGTTTCAATACTTAATGATTAAAACATGTGTTAATTAAAATTATATACAATATCCGTCGAAACCAGCAAACAGGCAAACCACAGAGTGCACTGGGAACTCATTTTTTGTTAATATCTACAATATTGTGACGGAATAATTTAATGATGATATTTTAGTTTCGTTTGCGCATTGTCAACAGGTAAATATGAAACCATCCCGCATACCTATTCTGTTAGGTAGGCAGAGGGAACCTATGGTTGTAGAATCTCCTAAGAACCTAGAGTTTTAACTTCATTGCATATAGAGTTGCGAAACTCACCGCCATACAATGCGGAAATACAAATAATTATCTGTCCCGAGCAGAAATCAAACCGTGTTTACAGTCAGCGTGCGTGTATTTTTGCGTCACGACGACCTCGTTTTTGTTTTAATATGTAAAAAAGTAGTAATCACTTATTTATAGGTCTATTACAGCGAATAGAGCGTTCCGACGTTTTATCAATGAATTAATTCCAAATACTTAGACGATTTTTCACTCTTATTTTAACTGCAAACTCATTTTTTCATGGAAAAAGACAATACGGTAACAGCTGCTGATGATTAAGCTTGTAATATTTTTCTTTAACTAAATAAATATTTAATATAATGAAGAATGTAGCACTTCATATTTATAAAGCAACATTCTCTTTTGAGTTCATTTCAAAAGAACGGTATTTTCTTTACTTTTACATTATTTTAATTGGTGAATTGATATCCTTATATTTCATCAAAAATACTATCTCAATATTTTTATGACCTGAAATCACAACTAATAATTAAGTTAATAAAATAAAAAAGCTTTTGTACATGAAATTTTTATACATCGTGTGGCAGTAGGATATCTTCTGTATAGGGGGTTTAAATTATTTTCCATACTCTCGCTTTGTTAGACAAATTACGTCGGTGAATTTCGCCACATAAAACGAAAGTAAAGAACTAGGTGTCTTAACATTTAGTGCCTTCTGCCTGCCTTCTTGTGCGGGAATAAAGCGTAAAACTAAAGAGTAATATAATTTTCTTACAAATATTTTTTCTTTAAATAAGATAATCATAACTGGTCTAAGAACCCCTCACAAGACCAAAATATGGCTAAATTATTTCTGTACAGTTCACCAACGATCCAGGCCAAGGATATCTGCCCGGGTCACCGCTCGCTATTGATTTCCTCAAATCACTCGGGACCTGAAACAAATGATAATGGTTTACAAACGTGTCTCCAATTTCTAACTATATCCTTCAAGTTATGGAATGCGTAGAAAATTCAGCGATGAATTATTTTATTCTCTTTTCATTTATCTTTCCACTTATCTAACAGTGCAGGGGTTGTCTGTTAGGACTTGAGACGAATGTTTACTTAGTTATACTTGACAGACTTGTTAAAATAACATTTTTAGTACAAACATACGAAATCTACATTTTACTTATTTAGATATTCCTCCGAAAATATATTTTGTGAATATGATAATGCGATTTATGCTATGTGCTGGATCCAAGTAAACCTGATATCTTTTTACAAAAAAAAACCGCCTTCGACCGACTACCGCCATAATTTTAACCTGACCACTTATTATACTACCCTTAAAATATATCCTTTCCAATGAAAAAGAATAAACGAAATCCATTGGTGTGATATTGAGTTATTCATCTATTTTTCGCATACATAATGCAAATCTAAGGCTTATGTGATTTTCTCAAGGATAACATTGTTAGAAATGGCGCAAATTTAAATGTGTAAAACCATATGGGAAGCGATAGCTGTCAAGTAAAAAAAGAATCATAAAAATCGGGTTACCCAATCAAAAGTTCTGAGGTAACTATCATTAAAAAAATCCAGTCGATTCGATAACCTTCTCCTTTTCTCCCTTTCGTTTACGGAAGTCGGTTTAAAATTTTTTGTTTTAAATCTGTATCCATAATTGTTTTACCAACTGTGCCATTATGACATCAACAAATCTTGTATACAAAACCATACAAATGTCGCAATACTAGCACTGGATACAGTAGTACCGGGACGCTACAATCAGGCCAAGGATCTCCGAACCAGGTCGTTGGCGGTTATTGATCTTCTCTCGGGACCAATAGAAACAGCATCATTTGCTTAAAAGTGAGATTATACCAAATTTCCATGTTATTTTTTACATGATGCTTTTTGAATAGCAGGAATTCTAATTTTGGATAATAAATGGTATTATGTAGAGACGGTTGTAAGTTCGAAGTTTCTCGAAAATTTGGCGGAACATGAGGTATGGACTAGGATCTAGGTTTCTAGGTTCTAGGTTCTAGTATCTAGGTTTCTAGGTAGGTTTGTAAGGACTAGGATCCCCCTGGTATATGCAGGACACAGCATAAAAAAATGAAGATATCAATATTATGCAGAACTTACTAACTACACTGTGTTAAGTGGCGGAACTCAACGCCAACGATATGTTTTTAAAATAAAATCGTTGCTGTCTAATAATCTTATCGCTTGTTTCTCAATCTTCAGATGCAGTTGATATTTAGCATTTTCAATTAGCTACCCTCCTGATCTTATGTGCTTAGAATGAATTGACCTTTAATCTCTTAGATTGCTTTTTTTTTAATTTTAAGTAGAAAATACTATACACAAAAAATATTTGTGATTCATGTTATTGATAATATCTTAAAATTTAAAGCAATTTTCTTTAATGTAAATATCCCAATCTCACTTACCATAGGTGTTTGAGCCCAGTTGTTCATTAAAGATATTAAACGTGTAAATAAAATTCTATTCAAGTTTAATATCCAATTACATTAATAGATGTGACATACAATTCTATTTAAAGAATACTTACACAAAATGTAAGTAATGTCAGTATGTCACTATACATATTAAGTCAATAAGGGTAACAAAGTAGCACACTACGGAGTTAAGGGACGCTGCTTTAAAAGAAACCTCCTAAAAGTAGGCCAAGGGTGCCCTCATAATACGCGTATACACTTAACCGCTTTGCACGTGGAACTCACTATATTGCAAGGGTTCAACTATTTTCTACTATAAATCACATTTGCCCTTTGAAACTTAATACTAGTTTTATTGTGCTCTTGTATAAATATTCAATTTCAAGCATAGAATATTGATGTATTCAACAGCGTGTAAAAAACTGTTATAATCATATTAATGAATTTAAAAAGGGAGGATGTGACCTTTTTTTAAATCAAACAGCTGACATATTGCTATTTATTATTGCGAGTGATTTTACTGATCTTTTTCTGCTGTTTTTTATAAAATTACTAATAATGCCTAAAATACTCAGTATATGCACTTAGAAAACACTATTTTGTAACTTTATTTTGCTATGGAAAAAATGGTATTTCTAAAAGTTTAAATAACCACTCTACAACATTAATATAAGTCTCTATAACAAAGAAAAATAAGTAAAATGTGTTCAAACAAAGACATTATACGTTATGTAACGGTACCCGGAGACGGGTGTAAAGACCGGGTCACACCGGGAATCGGGCCAAGGATTCTGCTGCAGATGATATTGATCCGTTAGAAGGATGGTTACAGCGTTCAAAGCAAGAAGATTTATCTCCTATGCCCATATATTTAAGATCTAAGATAGAAAATCATTTTAGAAATATAATTTTGTATTTTTTGTTATGTACCCGCCCCCATTCGAATACGTCAAAATTGTTTGAAACGGAAGAAATTTAGACTTTGATTGTAACACAGTCTACCACAGGTGTTTCATTGCTATTATTATATTTGAAATCTTTGTTATGATTATAACGGGCTCCGACTTCTCTTTGATCTATCACAATTTCTTCCCATGACCCCCCTCTTTGTTTACTATTTTTCTTGCTTTGTTTGGATTATTTAAAAATGTGAGTCAAAAGAAATAAAATTAACCGCATTATATTTGACTTCAGATTGTTTTTAATAACTGTCATTCAATCTGTATGTTATCTTTGAGGGTTCTTTTTTTTTCTTTAGTAGGCAGAGGGAAACTAGTATTTAATGTGTTTTCCCGTTTCAGTCCCGTTTGATCCCTACTCGATGAAAAAAAATATTTTCATTTCTTCGCTCTGGTGTCTAGGCAAAGCGCTGCGTTGAGTTCCGCCACTCAAAACGCAATGCTTACAGAATTCGGCGGGAAGTGGGGAACGGAGTGTCTTAACACTAGGTTCCCTCTGCCTACCCTGCTATGTACAGCGTGAAGCTGAAAAAATGTTATTATGTTGAGTGTCCTCTGTTCTCTCTTAACTGGATTGAAGGTATGGTAATTATCCAATTATCACCTTAATACTTTGTACTAAAGCATCTAGCGCTGGTCCTGTTCATATAGTAACATATTTGTAAGAGTACTTTTGACGCTTCTCGAGAAACCCAAGGGCTCTATGAATTTGTTGGCATTAACGTCGTACGCATAAAAAAGGTTTTCCCAACCGACAATACCTAAGCCATTGTTTTTCCTCCTTTAATATTTCAATAATTAAAACATCATCTTTGTCATGTGTTATGCGTTTGTATTATAAACAAGTATCGTACCGTTTTTTAATTTAATATAAAATGTATAAGTGTAGGTAATTTTTTTATCACTTTTAGTTACCCATCTCAAACATGATGCGAGATAATCTGTTACTTAGTGATGAGTCACTTTACTTTACAGCTAACCTTTAAATCTTATCATTATCTAGGTTAGTAGATTTCTTCATTCATCTCATATTTTTTCCAGAAATGGGAGTCTAAAATATCTTAAATTTGAATAGGCGAGAAGTGGTTGCCTTGATCAAAGCCGCCATAGCTATCACGTTTTCAGTCAGACAGTAGCTGTAAAAATTTAAACCATGAACCAAAAACATATTAATGAATATTTGGCGGAATGTGGAGATCGGAACGTAGCTTTTTTTAAACAGATCCAAAAAAATACTTATTATTGTGTTTTTATTTTATACTAATATTTTATTTAAAAACTTCATAAATACGTAAATTTAAGGGATATTTTTAATAATAATATAATTAATTCATCGACACCAGACATGTTAAATTCCGTTTAGTTGCCACCAGCCTTCATATTTTCACATAGCGTGTACCTATGTAAATCTCATTATTACTGGAGTGCCCATCGAATGTTTAAATCGATAGTCTGACGCATGCGTTGTTCACCCTCCACTGGCTCGATAGTGCACGTCCCCCCTATCGTCTGGGGTAAACGACTCGTTACGATAGGTCTAGGACCGAATATTTTATGGTTTTTTTTTGTCATTTGTAGACAGTTTTGGTATGTTTTCTGTTATCGATATCTGTATGAGAGGAGTTTTGGCAATTTTGGAAAATGAAGAAATTTTTTGGTTTTAAATTTTTATTATTTATTGTAATTATAAGTAATTTTTCTTTTTAACATGACAGGATACGTTTAAAAACTTTTTTTTGTTTGTTACATAATATGTAAGATCAGTCATGTGTGTAAGACCACAAGCATGTGACTGTAAGCTCCACAGGTTGTGGGTTCGATACCCACTCGAAGAAAGGAAATATTATTAAATATTTCCTGATAAGGAGACAAAGCGCAGCATTGAGTTTTGTCACCCAACATGCAATGCCCCCAGAATTAGGCGGAAAATAGGGAACAAAAAAGTCTTAATGAGAACGGAGTATCTTAATATCAAACCGAACCTTTCAGGTTCCCTCTGGCTACTAAGTTCGGGTTACAACGTGCAGTTAAAAAAAAGACATATATGGCGCAACGGGACAGCGTCTGACTGTATTTCGGTTTTGATGAGGTTTATAAATACCAATAAATGATACCGGTGCAAACTTTATTACTGCACTGTAGGGATGTTTTTGATTTAATGCGATCGTTCTGGTTTAAAATGAATTAATAACTACAACTGTCAAATTAGATCAAGTTCTATCACCCATCACAGAACATCTCTGAAAGAACGGAAAATTCGTAGAACAGAACATTGCCCGGGTGGGAATTAAACCCACAACCGTTGCCTTCAGTCAAACTCTATGCGGCTATAGTAATATATGTCATACTAAACACATGTCACGCGCAGTTTATCTAACGCTTGCTATCGTTATCATATTTAATGAAAGAATATTCCGGGACCGATCGATAGTGCGCCACATCACAACGCGCTTTGTGTAACTAATTATAAATTATGATTAAATTACTATTAAACACTTGTTGCCATGTCCTTCATATCAAATGAATTTATCTATTAATATTTTTATTTATATTTAATTTAGGACTTCACATGATGAGCAGAGTTCTGAAAAAAAAAAAGATGTATGTGAATAGAATTATAAATATTTAGATGTCTCCAAGCGATCTGAGCACGTTCTTCTTCATTACGATATCCTCACTAGTGTCTGTTGTTGCAACGTTCACAGAATAACAGATTCTAGTTGCGGGTTGCGAGTTCGGTCAGGTAAGCGGCGTCGCGTATCCTGTGAAGATATCGTAAAACATAATGTCAATATTTAAAAAACTATATGCGATATCATGGTTTAGTTGAACATAATAAAATATCATACAACTTTATTTTAAAAAAACCATTACCTTGTAGGCATGTCAAGAATTATTATTTTATTGATCTAGAAATATTTACTACGGCTCAGTTAACTTAATCATAAGTTCGCGAAGAGTGCTTATATGCTTATGAAATTATAAGTAACGTTGAAAGAAAAATGTCGATGTATTGTTTCCTTGCAAAATGACTGAATATTTTCGTATATTAAAATTTATATTATTAAATAACGTCATTGAATTCTGTGTCTATGTGTATGTTAAAAGCATGACGATTCACGAGTGAACTAAAAATATTAGTATAATAGTATCTTAATTAACAAGATAATAATATTATTACATTTTCTAATGAAAATAAATACTTTAAAATTATAATGATATGAGAATTCAGTTGATTTCATAAATATCTGCGGCACTTTAGTAATTATTACCAATTTATATTACTAAACGAAGAATAGACGACGATTTATGATAGAACAATGCGAGTTCTTTAATCATGACAATTACACAAATTGTATCACGGTATGTGAGTGTTCAGTAATTCGGAATTATAGTTTCGGTAAATGTACTTTTATAGCCAAATTATATTCGACAACTACTTATCATATTTGTTATAAATAATTATATTTAATAATATTATGTGCCATGCAGACCATAAAAATAATAAAAAGAACTTAAATATGCATACTTAGAGTCAAGGAAAATGTATTTTAATATAAAATTTCATCCATAACAAAAAAAATATACAAAAAACAAATTGAATGTCAGACAAATAAACTCTATATTTCGGAAATCCATTTTATTGTTACTAGATTGCATAATAACAGTGCTAAATAATAATTCCCAAGTTTAATCAGTCACGTTTTATTGGTTTATCTTCTCTTTCGTACACTTGAACGTACGTACAAAATATGGCGTGAACTCTCTCTCTCCAGGGGGAGAGGTGGGGGTCGTGACGTCAGAGATCAATACCGTTCTATGTGCATGATGTAACTTGTTTTGGGGTCTTTACACCGCTATAATAGTACATTTCAAGGGTGCTTTATGCTTAGGTAGTATTTATGTGACGCTATACTCGAGTTCTTTCAGTATTTTTCAGAAGACTCATTTCGTTCTCTGTGATAATATGTCAAGACATGATATCTTCGGTAGACATTATATATTTTTATTTCGATTGAGTGTTCCAAATTAAATAATAATTAAACAAAAGTCAGAGTTAATACAACAAGCTTAATTTTGCACCAGATCTTTAAATCTATTAAAGATGTGATACAAAATTGATATTATGATAGTATAAAAAAGTTGATTTATGTCTCATAAAATTTTTAAAGTAAAACTATTTACATTACTCAAGATACTTAACTGTAAAGGTTTCAAATAAAAGAAAAGCTCGAATATTAATTATGAAGTATTTCAGCATATTGAATTCCGAAAACAATAGTCTATTGTACCTATCATTGTGGTCCGTGCTGGTAAATTTTGTAATTACTCAGTTGTTTAATTATCACTCAAATAACGAAACGGTTGCAGTTGTGGCTATAAAGCGAACGGGGCCACCAAGAGTGAGTAGTGACACCAGTAGGTGTCAAATAAATAGCGTGTTCAGCTAAAGTTCATATATTAGTCGCTTGATGTGCGCAACGTAAATAAACATTGACACGTGTTAGGGAGTGGACCCAGGCATGCGCCTTGAGGTACCCCACATCGATCCGAGCACTGCTGACTAAAGCTAGATTACAGCTAGGCTCTCGGAGAACAAAAGACACCAAAATCAAGCACTGCGAGACAATGAACGGTCTTATTTAAAAAATTATGTTTAAATATATACGTACGTACGTCAAATTCGTTACCATATAACATACATGCTTAAATTCTTAGGAAATTATTATGTACAATATTATTAAAAAATATTGATAAATATTTAAAAGCAAGTTTATTGCACGTACATATCTTAACGACAGCATGTGTTATATAAACATTATATTTTAAACATAAACATGTAATATGTTACGTTTCACAAACAGTAGGTAAGTTCTCAAAATCGATAGCCAAACTGGTGTTCTGCGTATCGCGCCACCTACGCTGCTATCGCCCTAATCATTATAGTGTTTAGTCATCATTGTCTACTGTTATGTAAAATAAATATGAAATAAAATATCATAAAGTTTGATTTTTTTTGTAATTTTGTAAATGCATCATACAAGAGTATTCGTGACGTGTTTCGTAAACCTCGAGAACGCAGATCAATAACTTATTTTTTTTAGACAAAACACGCTGAAAATTAACGTTTCTAAAACTGTTGAACGTAAATTAATATCTCTAGATTCTCTCTGTCTACCCCGAAAAATGCATTGCAAGCAGCTATGCATTGTAATAAAGTCACAATTACACAATGTTAATGATTTTTTGTAAGAATTAAAAAATATTGTAAATCCTAAATTATCCTATTGTTTTCTGTTTAACTAAATTATTCTCTATTACAGTCAATAATAAAATGGAAATCCTTCTTAGTACTAAGCTAAGCCAAGCCAGCCAACAGGCAAAAACGTTTTTTACTCACGTTTATTTCTTCTCAAAAATTGTTATTATTATTACTACAGGTATTTCTTCAATGATTTGCAGATTCATATAAGTGGTTATCAATTGTTACTTTAATTTTAAATGTACATCATACAATATATTTTCGGTACTCTATATTCTGACGTAGCAATCTTACAAATCACAAAGGATGTAGTGTATCTATGCCGGAATAGATGTAAATAAACATAGCTGGCACGTGCCGCTGGAGTTGGGCTCCGCGCAAGCGTACTACCGCATTAGTTCATTGCACCGTTAATTGTTTAGCATTTTTTTCAAATCTTATACATTCAAATTTAACTTATAAGAATGAATGACTAATGTTAATCATTAACATTTCTCATATAACACAGAAAAATTTATATTATTCATCCTTTGTGGTCATTTTACTTCAAATATTGATAATATAAATTTCTGTACACTAATACAAAGTGATAAAACCTTTATGTAAACAAACATCACCCTACCTGTTGTCTGATACGTAATTGACCAGTGACGCATATTGTCTTTGCTTCGCCTTAGGTATTTATAAAAAACAATTAACTGATAAGATATGACAACAATGCCTCGAACGCTCGATGGATCATAGAAGTGTACCTAATATATATATACTTAATTATATACTATTATTGGGACCATGGACCATACTATTATTCATGGCACACACACAAAGCCTTCACTATTTAATGGGAACGGAGTGTCCTAACAGGAGGTAAGCGTGCTTAAAAAAACATACTAATACATAGCGTTAATAGTCCAAAAAAACTTATTAAGGAGGATTATGATCTTATAAGTAGATATTTAATCGACAACCATCTAATTTCGGAATATTAAAATAGACTCTAAGCTTAAAAGCATTTTATTTGGATACCTGAAGGCAATCAAGTAATCGCATTAACTTCTGAGTTTCACATCACAATCAGACGGAAACGTAATCAAATTTAATTGAACTCATTTGGTACTAGGATTTTCAATTCTTTATTTGCTAACTTTCTTTTGCTTTTGGACTAACGATTTGGACATAGTATCTGTCATCGCTGTTAACCTCGAATAATACCTAATATAATGTAATACCACGGTTCTCCTCCTGCGCCACAACATCACTTTGAAGTATTTTTGTTGTTCAAAAATTACATGTTACAGAAATCCGTTAACATAATTCGCTATAACAATCATTTTGTTGACAGGTTACTAAAAGCTACTCGTACGTGAGTAATTTTGAAAGCTTCAACATGTGTATATTTAAAACAACCAAAATCATAAAGTAAGCTCGTCCGGAGAACGTGTTTTAGTGAACACGAACCGTAGTTATAGTATACGATATGATCGGCCGTCATTACCTGACCGCATAACTGTTTTTTCCCGATCCTACGCATACAAAAAGCGATGGGCCTTTATTATTATTAAACACAACACAGCGAGCGACAACATGGCCGCGCGCTGTTGCCGCTCCTCACGCTCGGCTAACTCGTCACGTGACGTCACGTCTCAAGATGGCCGCCACACCGGTCGCGGAGCCCCGCTCCCGTCTTCCAGCCGGATCCAACGCGCTTCATAATAATAATAATTTAAAACGCAGTCGCCTTTGAGGAAACCGAGTGAGAAATGAGAATAGATTGAAATTGAATGCATCGAGCACGTCGGTTATACGCGTTAACGCTAATTGTTATTCTACAACGGCAGCTGTTTACTTTCGTTGAATAATATCGACTCTACTAGCGGAATCTATGATTTAGCGGATATATTATATTCAATTGTTTGATAAGTTTTATAAGTTTTATTTTATTACTTTTTGGGACCGAGACGTCCGTGTGGATGTTTACACATTACTTTGTTAGTAAATGTTTGGCTAATTTTTATATAGATCCTTCTAAAATTGTTACACAGAAAACTGATGTTATTTTATAAGTAACGGTCAATCTAATAATATTAGTATTTTACTTATTTTGTCAAGGGATCATTTATTAACATAAAATAATTACTATAATGAGTCTGTTGGTCAACAACCGCAATGATGTTACTGCATCTGGTGGGTTGTTGTGCATATACCGGGTTCGTTATCGTGGGGAGGGGGGGGAGGCGGACGTGGGGGCGCCGGGGGGGTAAGGGGGCGCATCCGCGTCGGGCTAACGGCTCGTCCTCGGCGCGTCGCGGTGCGCGCGCTGACGTCACCGCTCGATAATGGCCGCCGCCCGACCCCCCGCTGCCGCGCCACCCGTCGCAACAGCTCAGTCTCTCTTCAACTCGCCACCAGAGCGATTGCTTCGACATTGCTCCGCTACGTTGCATGTGATATTAGTGCTCTGTGTACCATGGTGACAGTGTTTTTCTTTTCGAGTAAATAAAATTTGTGAAAATTTTCAAGGGGAGCGAAGACCGATCTCTCGCACACCGCAACACGTTCGGCGGCGAGATGTCGGTGATGCAGAAGCGCCAGCACTGCTACTTGTGCGACTTACCCCGGATGCCGTGGGCGATGTTGCACGAATTTTCAGAGGCGGTATGTCGCGGATGTGTTAATTATGAGGGAGCGGATAGGATCGAGATTGTTTTGGAAACGGCAAGACAGCTGAAGCGCGCACATGGTTTTCAAGAAGGAAGAGGACCTACTCATGCTAAAGGAGCCCACCGAGCACCGATGGAAGCACATCAGAATGGAGGAGAAAGTACTGCTAGGCCAGCTCCACCGGCTCATCATGCTCCATCTGCAGGATTTACTCTACATCATTCAAGACCCACGACAAACGCTGGTCTTTTGGCAGAGTATGGAGGACGCAGAGAAGATCACGACGGCAGGCGGTTAACTCATTTACCACTAGCTCATCTGCCAACGCATGCAGGTGGTCGCCTGGCTCCGGGCTTAACGCTAAAACGACCTTTAGATGACGATGACCACCAGGCACATCATGAACCAACAAAGAGGCTTTTAGAGGAGCACAGTCGGCCACCACTAACTCGTGGTGATTCCTTACCTGCCGTGTCTTTAGCGGCTCCTTTTGCCCCTGATCGAGTCTTCAAGCAAGAAAAACATCCATTACGAACACCGTCTTTTGATGCATCTTCATTCAAATCTAATGGTAAGTTCATAATTTATATAAGATTTAATTCAATATTAAAATATTACGACGTGTTGCAAAAGTCGTCGTCGTTTCATGAATATTACGAATGCTATTCTTTCAACGAAATTCACACATTTATATGAAATAGTTATTTTTTAGTTTTTTTATTTTTGTAATATAATTATTTGATTATATTTTATAATCTCTGTACTACTTTTATTAGTATTTTAATTATAAATTCAATTTCAAATATAAATGGATACTTGAGGCAATATTTTTGTAAATGTATAATATTATTTTAATTTTTTGAAACCCATAAGATAAAGAAAATGATTTTGAAGAATTTATCAAAGCAAAGTAAACGAGCGCATGAGATAACGTACTTAAAATATTGTTGTTTATCATTTACAGCACACTTTGAAATGATTAAAATAGCTTTTAATGATCTCTCAATCGCTCAACGTGATAAGGTAGTGGATAGTGATAGTTGTATATACGTTCCGTAAAAGCCGAGTTTTGCGCAAGCGTTCGCCAAGGGATTCATATCTAGGTAGATGCATTAACTCGGTCCATAAATACAAAACCGGTCGGACTGGTTGAGCGTTCTCGAAAGCGACTCGGCACTCCGCACTCCGCGCTGGCCTCTCGCACACCAGCGTACGTACAAACACCCACGTAACGAGCGCGCCGCCGTGAATGCACGACAGCGTCGGCGCGGCAACGTCGCGTGACGACATTTTCGCTCGCGTACGTATGTAGGTAGGCCGTCGAGCGAAAAAATATAGCGCCTGCCTACGCTTGGCAGAGTTGCTCGACCACATTCCGGCGGCGTGTGTGTACAGCACTCAGGAGGGAACGCTGCGGCCAAAAAGGTCACCACGTGACGTCACCACCGCCATATGGCCGCGCCTGCCGACCAGCACGCCCTTTCGCACGATACTCTAATAAATTATCTGTTTACGTTCCATTTCATTGTGACATTTGATGCGATGCATGTCAACTATAGCACACGGTCTCGTGCCAGAGCATCGAGTATTGAATCATATCGCCACGCTACCTTATATTGGAGCTCAAAATTAGTATTGTATTGTATAATACTTGATTAATAGGGTCAGTCAATAATAAAAAAATATATATCTTCTTTATTCTATTGGGGTGGACGTAAATTGAATTCAACATGTTCACAAATATGGGCTTGGGATTGATTCATGACGCACAATTGTAAAGTAAATTATAACTATATTAGAAGCTAAAACCGAATATTGCGCCAGTAGCAAATGCACACATATGGAAAGCTCGGGAATGCGACGTTTGGCAACGTCGCGCTGCGATACGAGCCGCTGCACATTCAAGTGTGCCACTATCGCCACGCTCACGTCCCCGTCTGCGAGCTCAGGCGGCCTCAGAGACCCAGCGCCACGCCGCCACCAGGCAATGACACATCGACACGCTACGTAAGCGCGTAATAACACACAATGCTATTTATAAGACATTATGTGCGTGTGTGAACGCGTGTTTACTATCCGACGGTCCACCGCAAACGATGTGTCATCCAACATTGAATGTGAGGTTATTCGGACAAATTGAAACGGTGTCGTTTGACGACGATGCAACGAAAGTGGCGCATGTCAAATTGTTACTAACACTCGTGCCAACAAATATACTATATGCTGCCAAATTAATTGAACAGAATGACGTTACGCGAAACTATTATAGAGCGATATCGATTCATTTGTTCTTTACATCGCATATATTTAAAAACAAAATAAAAAGATACAGAATAGACATGACGCAATATTCTGATATACATATTTTGTTGCAAATATGTTACTTTATTTCCTTATGCATTGGTTTAAGAATATAATAATATAAATGTAAGCGGGAACGACTTTTGCAACATTCTTAATATAATCAAACTTATGCGGCATCTAAGCAAATGTATTTTTTATTTAATTGCTTATTATAAGAAAATAATTATTAATAGGATTTTTTCTCTAGGATATGCTAACAGCGCTCCTCTTACGAATGGCTCTGCTGGATCTCCCTTGGGTAGGACTGCTGGTTCCCCACCAGTCACCGGAGCTGGTGCTGGACCATCGCCAATGGCTGCTTTAATGTCTGTAACAGATACACTACCCCCTGGATCGCCGCGGTCAGCTGGAGGTTCCCCCCCTCAACCGCCACCACAGCGCTCTGCTAGCCGGTCTAGCCAACACTCGCCCAATTCTTCAGGTAAGAACTTATACTTCATCTGGCGTATATAGTCTGGGTTTCTTCATATTTGGGAACCTTTAAAGAGCATGTATTCATACTAAATTATTTATTATGAATCAAAAAAACATGTATCCAAATATGTATCTACATCTTTCGTAACGACTAGTGTCTAAATGAGTCGGACTCGGGCGGTCCGATAGCCGCAGTCGCATTTCGACGCGGCTCCCGACGACCGCTCGCATTCGTAATCTCAGCTACAGTCTGCTGTAAAGCAAACTTAGTTTTTTTATTGTTTCCTTATATTGTAAAAATTAGCAGACGGTAGCTAAAAATAATCCTCCGGTCCGGCAGGGTCGAACGGCGGGCGGCGGTCGTCGGGTTCGCGGCACGTGTCGTCAACGACTTCGGTGTCGTCGACGGAGACCGGAGAGGGTGCAGAGGCCGCAGCTCCTGCGCCTGCGCCTCTTCTAAAGTGCACCCTCTGCCAGGAGCGCCTCGAAGACACACACTTCGTACAGTGCCCGAGCCAGCCGCACCACAAATTCTGCTTTCCATGCTCCCGTGACTCTATCAAAAGACAGCAAGGATCTGAGGTGAGAATCTTCCTTAATAATATATGTTTTTATCAAAAAAAATTATTACTTCTGTAAATTAATTTGTTTTCTAATAGTGCATTATTCTTAAAATAGTTTTTCTTTTCAGGTATACTGTCCAAGCGGTGACAAATGTCCCTTGGCTAATTCGACGGTACCCTGGGCTTTCATGCAGGGCGAGATAGCCACGATTTTAGGGGAAGAATTCAAGCCGAAGAAGGAACGGGAGACCTAGGGCAATGTGCCAAAGACCCGACTTTATCTCTTGTCCCTCTCGATGTAAATGAGCACGAGAGGAGTTTTGCCCGTAAGGGAGCATTCGATAGCCTTGCGCGTCGAAACTGCAGCTCCGATAGGGATACGCGGCCAGGCCGTGATAGACCGATCACTTGTATATAAATTGTAAATAAATCCATATAACTTTAGTTCGCTCATCAAGAGTGGCGATTTGGAATTGGTTCTCCGGATGGTCGGATATAGACCGTATTCAGCGTAATGAGTTCTTTACGATTCAGCCGATTGTAACGAAATCGGTGGTGTTTGTTTTAATGAGCTTTGCAATATTCTGAATATAGTACATATCTGTTTTTCGAAGATTTTATTATTGTCTTGATTCTTGACGATCCTTTAGAAATACGACATCTTTTGATCTGAAGTAACTCTCGATGTACATCGGCGACCGCGCGTATATACATGTTATATGGGATGTCTTCAGATGCCATTTTCTTAGTTACCTTTAGGTTCCGAACCATAGTTAACTTGGCATTTATTTATATTGTGATTCTTATACACTATACGAGTATTATGCGATATATGATCATGACATTTATGTAGTCGAGTACTGACTGTAAAAAAGTAGATTTTCTGATATCGATGGCGCACCGCGCCCTGTACAGGTAATTAGCTCGGTGTACATTTGTATTTATTACATACATTCGCATGTGAAATAGTGTTATTTTATATTACGAAGCGATTTATTCAGAGTGGCTCGAGTTCCGTTACTGTTCATTCGGTGAAATGATTCGGCGTGGAAATGGCTGTTTCTTTTATTTTTACTTATTTACGGAGTTGCGTTAAGATTGGAAATCGTTCAAAATTGTAATTTTCAATGTTATGGGTTCTTTAAATATAAGTTACGACAATGGAATGGGCCGAAGGTCAGTATTAGTGGGATTGTACCTAGTCATTTTGAGAAATGTCAAATTGTCAGATCCGCGAGCACGCGGCCGTTATAGGAACTCTTAAAACTCGCTGCTATATTTGTATAAAGTGAAGTAATTATCATTATATTATTATTATATATATGTCATAATGTTATACAGTCGTAGTGGGTCAATTTCGAAGGCTATCAGACGGCAGTCGGCTTCGAATCTTGCTTTCGCATCGGCTTTGGTCATAGTTTTATAAAGCCTCGATTGTTGTTGTAAACTGATAAGTCACGCTAGATGCTTCGAGTGTTCACTTGACATTTGAACTGTCTATCGCGCGTCAGTTGCTATAGTAATGTCGGGCTTACACCAAGCGAAAGAGTGCTGTTTACTGCAATCAGTAACAATTCTTGAGCCTTTATCTCTACATTGCTCTGTGTTCGTCTTGTGTAAGCCCTGCATATATAATTAATTCTTGTAAGCATATTATATGTTAGTGTCATAATATCCGTTACGAGACGCGACTTGTCTTTAAATACTGCGTATTTCAGTACATTCAATGAAATTGATATGTCCATTATTTATTTTAGATGTTCGTATACATATACGATATACATACGTACGTTGTATATACTTCTTGTAAATACTTTAGGTAACATTATGGATTATATCCAGTCAGTATTATACTAAGTACTGTGAACATGTAGTTATTTATAAATCACATTTTTTGCTACTTGATCGTATTTTGCTGATTTGTCTAATAATTCTTTTTTTTAATAAAACTGTATCATTTTTGTATGGAGCTAATATATTTGGCATGCATTTTAATCTTTCGGGCGCTGTGTCCTTGGCTGTTTGTTGATTTTAAATATATTACTTTCATTATCGATGTTTTAATGTTGCTTTTTAATATTATATCGTGCATATTAACACACAATGTTTTTTTTAGAAGCTACTTATATTTTCTGATAGATTTCGAAATTGATAATTAGTATCAGTGGAATTCGCCCGCTATCGGGCTTATCGATAAATTTTTCCGCCAAAGAGTTGGCATTATAATAAAAATGTAAGCACAAAGTGTGCATCTTATTTTGTAGCTTCGAGATGTTAAATGTCCGAAGATGTCTCCTTCACAATATTCTATTTATGGTACTTTGCTTATTCATATTATTTGCTTTTTAACGGTGTTTAGTGTGTAAGGTGTATCAGGACATGTTTTAGGTCCTGTTCTTCTCTTCCAAGTTTACAAAATGTGTAAACAATTATATACATATAAATAGGTACATTCGTACATTTAACATCTCAAAGAATTTATAGTCCGCCTTTATTAATAGGCTTGTTTGTAGGTGGCGGTGATTTATCGCCGAAAATTATAAGAGACTTGTATCTTTCTACTGTAAGCAACAAGTGAAATGCTTCGATTAAGACGTTAATGTACATGTTGGTGAAATACAATTGATGTGATTTTGTAATACTACTTTCATTTCTTTATTCATCCTTTCCCTTAAAACCTACATATATATTCCTGTCCATTTGAGTTACTATCACAAAAAAAATAACTGAGAAAATTTTTATATATATAAAAATGAATGTTTGTAAAATCATACGTACCTATGCATTTGATCGTGTGATGATCTTAAGTAAAAGTTGTTGTGCATGAGCCCACGAAAGTTTCTGAGTTGATAAAAATTTTGAAAAAAGTTCGAAATGGAAAGACATTACACAAATATTAAAAATGATTTTGTGTAATGTCTTTTTTTTTCAATTTTATTTTTAGTTGGCGGCGAAGCAACGCGCGCATATTACAGCTAGCAGTCTGTAAAAACTTGCAACCAAATATTAATTAGATGGTTAAAAATAACATACATAAAGAAAACAACAAACATATCAATTAAACAATTTAAATTATCTTTTCACACTTTCAACTATAGGGAGCTTAAAAATAATATTAAAAAATTACTTAAAATTTTACTGCAAACTACATATACGTCGTAAATATAGCTCTAAAATGAAATAATTTTAATTAAATATACAAGACAAATATAAAAATACCTCATGATAAAATCCAGATCAGAGTTTAAATTCTTAGTTTCCATCTTTTTTGTCGTAGAACGGAGCGGAGCGGAGAGGATGCCAGAGCCGCTGTGTCTGACGAACAGATGAGAATTGAGAAAACACTATACCCAGTCGATAGATATTTGGTGAGTACTAATATTTTACATAACTTAATAACTCTTAATAACGTCAAAGATCCATATTTTTTTTAATTATATTGATATCTGGTAATAATTTTGGTTGCCTTCATTAATGTTTTCATAATTTTCTACAATTTCAGGTTGAGAGCAGCAACAAAATTGATATGATTAACATTATAAATGATGACATTTGGACTCCCGAGCCAGCATTAAGGCCCGAAGACGAAATTATATTGAGAAAGTTGCATGACATGCTGCAATCGACTGCAGACGACCTTAAGCTGCTATCCGGGGAACTATCAAAATATCATGAACAGGGTGTACAAAATAAGTCGTTACCAACGCCTTTAGACGAAGAATTTAATGACAAGGTTCACATTGAAGAAATTGTAAAAGCTAAATTTCTTGGGCACAAATTAATTGATAGGGTTAAAAACGTTCATAAAGTTGAACGACTGGATATTGCTGAAAGAGTTGATTTCACGCAAGCTTCTACTAGAAATAATTCAAAAAAAGTTACAAATGCTAGTGTACAAGTTAATAACGTGCCGCTTAGTAAAAATACGAATGTAAAAAGGAATTTAGGAATATCGCAAACAAAAATACTACAAATTAATGGGGAAGCTAATGCAGAAAATAAAACTGTCCCAAAGAAAGCCGACGTAGATAAATACGTCAAAAATAATCTGACTAAGATTGCGTACAATGAATTTTCTCACACACGCATAGAACCTAAAACACCGGTTATTGTATCTCAAATACCTTTACAAGTACAAGAAATGCCAAGTATTAATATAAGAAGCCAACTTAAAACGCAAAAGGTTTTACAGCTTGACATTTTACCAGATAATACGGACAACCAAGAAAAAGAATCAACTAAGAGTAATGCTTTAGTTATTGAAATAAAATATGAACCGCTGGTAAAAGCACGAACTCCTAGAGCGAGATCATTTGATCATATAAATTTCATTGCTGAAAAATCAACCGACACAACTAAACGAAAAATATCTGTAATGCCACCATACGAAACCAGTGAGTCAACAAACAATGTGAGTTCTGAATCTTTCCACAATTTGAGAACGCAGAAACGAAAATCTCTTCCTGTATCTTTATCAAAACAGTCGAGTATAGTGCAGAGAAGCAAAAAAAGTATTAATAGTAGTAATAATGAATTGAGTCAATGGAATAAAAAACTAAAAGCGGTTTACGGTAGTACATCTCGAAACTCAGGAATAAAGGACAAGAAAGTGTCCCCAAAAAAATCAAGTTTAAAAAACAGTAACGATCAAAACAAAATATATCAAAGCCTAAATAATACTGAATACATACCGTACTCCAAATTAACACTCGGAGGAGTGTCTGTGAGCGATATTGAAAATGAAATTTCAAATGTATCTAACAGAAAAGATGCAGCGTTAAGCCCTATTTTGGATAAAATTTTGAGTAGTCGTGAGAGTTCCTTCCACAAAATCAGCCCTAAAAAGCATCACGATAAAACTCCAAAAATACTTACTACTTCAGACGAAAATTTATTGGAAGAGGTTTTAGAAATCGAGAAACGCGTCACAAAGACTTTATCTGTGAAAAAAACCAACAAAGATGATACAAACAAAGAAGAAAGCGATTCTAAATCTAAAAGTTCGAAAGACATTGATAGTTATGTGGATGATTTTGAAGATTTGAATTCTAATGACTCTGAAAATGAAATGGGGTCGAATAAATCACATTATGCTCAAGAGGTATCTCCTAGAAATTTTAACCCAGCGAGTAATAACGAAGGTCCTAGGTCAGAAGTAAAACCAAAAATCAAAAAAGTTGGCAGCAATACTTTTACTAAAGCATCAAACTTATCTTTTAAGAATGAAATAGATATTTTTGAATTTATTCATTCTGTTAATACACAGGATATTGCTACTCAAAGTAGTATGTCAAGTAAAATAATACCTCAAGAGACCCAGACTTCTCCTAGAAACGATACACCTGTTCAATCAATCCATAATGACTTATGGCCTTCTGCTACTGATATTGATCCTGGTGGGGAAGTCGAAAAATTGTTTAAATTAGAGAAAGATTTTATAAAAAAGTTAATAATTGAAGAGTATGGAGACATTTTGGAAAAAGATTTCTGCAAACCATCATCATCAAAAGAAGGGGAAATTGAAAATGAAAGAAATTTTACAGCTTCTCAAAAAAACACACAAACGTCTCCTGCGCACGTCAAAAGCGTGATGACGTCTCCGACGAAGACTAAAACTAGAACAACTTCGCCACTTGCTTTATCATTGGCTGTTAATAGACAAACTAGCCCACTAGTAGTAGTGTCTAATGACGAAGACCTAAAAGTGGAGATAGAAAAAGATGATGATCTTGGTATATCTGTTAATCTGTCTTCACCGCGCTTCAGTTTACGTCTACCACAAACTTCGAGAGACATTTTGTCCAATCTGGGTCCTAAAGAATCCAATAAAATATACAAAAAGAACAATTTACAACAAAAATATAGTTCCAGCTCTGTAGACGGAGATTATTCATCATCTGACATAAGCAGTTTAGGTGAAATTCATAAAAAGTATAAGAAACGGCTTAGGAAAATTAGAATACCATCAATTTCTGAGTTCAGTTCCTCATCATCGTTATCTAGAGGCAGCACCTATCTCTCTGATGCCATAATTCCTCTAAAAAGTGAAGGTGAAGCTAGTTTAGGACAAATAAATGGAAAAAAGAATAACAAAATAAACAAAAGTGAAGGAGAAATTAGCTTGGGACAGTTGAATTAAACACGAAAAAGTTATTTCTTCACTGTTATGTAATATTACAATATAATGTGCCTTATAATATTTTATTTTAATTGTTTTTAAAAATCAAATGTTGCATTCTTTGTTGTTTACTCACCTCAAGTACAAATCGGTTATCACAATTTTATTTGTGATATTCTTTTAATTATATATAAGTGCAAATATATTTTATACTATGCCATTTAGTTAATTAAAATAGTAATTAAGATGAATTCTGCAATATGAATGATGAATAAATGTTTTGAGCAAACTTTTACATATTTTTTCTTTTACTTGTTTATAATAATAATTTGCTAAGTGGTACCAATTGCTAAGTGGCACTGAGTTTAACGGTATAAGCTGCAGTCAAAGTTCAACTTGGGGGAAATTAATTGTTTTCATTTCCTTGGTTTGGTAAGAAGGCAAACCTTGGTAATGAGTTCCAACACTCAATTAAAAAAAAGCAGCACATAAATTTATCAGTATATTTATTAGTTATAAATTTATTAATAACAATTGATTGTTTTTCTTATACCAATTTTTACCTTAATTGGAAAAAATAAATATAAAATTAATACCTTCATTCATGTTTATCTGGGCTGACCGTAGATTAGCTGAAACAATTGAAATACAGCTTTAAAATAACGATGTGCCATATACAAATATTTAATTTTATTTACACGAATAAAACATTATAATCTTATTCTAATCTTTCTGTAGGTTATGAATTAATTAATTAAATGTTAGGAAGAAAAGTTAAAAATTATAATAACCAAACAGAAAAAATAAACCTATACTGCCTTGTACCTATTTCATTCTTGGTCAAAATTTAAATCTGTAGGTAAATCGTAAAATAGTGACATTTGACACGACTTAGTGATGTCAAGTGGAGTTAAATACTATTCAACTTAATTCGATTACTAATAAACGCCACAAGCCTAAAAAGTCTAGCGAGAAATTTTGGCCAAAATTTGCATGAAAAAAACAGTACAATCAACACAATACTAACCTAACTTGAATTGTACCATCAATGCTAATAAAAGTTGATAGGC
This sequence comes from Heliconius hewitsoni, assembly GCA_018230445.1. Taxonomy (NCBI): domain Eukaryota; kingdom Metazoa; phylum Arthropoda; class Insecta; order Lepidoptera; family Nymphalidae; genus Heliconius; species Heliconius hewitsoni. The sequence goes on along the minus strand of DWAN01000344.1, from coordinate 2,602 downwards.
TAAACATATTGTTACATCACTTGTTTTCAGGATCGCTATGTTTAACTCGATTAAAGTGATTTGTAACATTAAGGTATATATTTTTATTATTTATAAACAATATCGATTTTTTGCCAAGGAGCAATTGTCACTTCACATATTGTTTCTCAAGTAACAGCATGATCATTGATTAATAGACATTGTATTTATACAATACAACTCTCCTTATTTTAATAATCGCAATAAGAACAATATAACTAAGACAATTACGTAGAATTATTTTTTATTATTACTTAACGAGGATATGTAGAATTTTAGTAAGTAGAGGTCTTTTGGCGAAACGGTCAATCCCGACAGGTCGCAAATCACTATTATTGGTAGCACCAAACGCCTGCAATACTGGAATACAGCCAATACTTATCATCATCATCATCATCTCCTTCTTCATCAGTTTGATGGCGTCAATTTAGAATAATTTTAGACAACTCATGTCATTATCTTGGTCAGTATAAATAACTGAGATCAGCCAAAACAATTTGCTTTAATCGCATACTAATTTTAAAATGTCAATGTTGTCGACACTATGTTTTCAAATATAATAAAATAATTCAAGCAAATGGATATTCCATTCCAAAGTAATTCATCCGTCTGAGACTGTTATTTGCGCCTATAATAAATAAAAATGGCTCTATACGAAAATGGTCGATTTAGGAAAATATCTTAATATGGCCTACGACAACTCTCTCTCTCTCTGACAAAATGATTTGTCAGAAAAAGCATTCTATTTCTTTGGTAATTTGTGTTTTGATTTACCGCTTGCGATCAAGATTGGGTAACAAAATTTAAGTAAGATCCGTAGTTTTTTCTACGATCTCTTCTTACAGTGCTCAATTAAAAATTAATTAAGTTTCTTGATTTGTTACACTGGCGAGGTCAGGTCAATGGTCCTGTACGGTGCACCGTTTGCCCATAAAGTGCACGTGTAGGACTGACATATCTTTACCCTCTTGTGACGTGCGCAGAGGGTGATGGTCATCCAGGCGATAGGATATGAGGTGGCATGCTTGCTGGCTGGAGTGATGTCGTGGTCATGCTGGATGCAATTTCTCTGGTGTCGGGGACAAAAGTCTGGAGAGCCGGTAGAGTAGGGGCAGGAAGTCGCAATTAGAGTGGGAGAGTCCTGGCTGGTAACACCATTCGTCACTCAGAGGACGATCGAGGATGTTCTTTCAGTCTTCTGTCATGAATTAATGCCGTGCAGATTTCCGCCGCCACATTTAACGGAAGATTTTACTGCCAGTGGCTCGCGACCTGTGGTGGTCGAGAAGAAGCAACGTTAAATTTTACTGGGTATTCCCACGCGAGTCCCACATAACTCGCTCGAATCTCCACTGGAGTCGATATCCGTAATAGGATTTCCTCGCGTTAAAAAAAGGTTTTTTATTATTTAAAATTTTAATATGCTACTGAATTTAGGAATTTAAGTGACTTGATTATTTAGCATAATGCAGCATAAGTATTACTATATTAAAACAATTTCCATAATTGTTATTAATTTGATAATAATTTTGCTTTTTATCTTAAATGTTTATTGTTTCCCTGAAAATGTCCATCTAACTTAACTCTACAAACAAGAAGAAGTTTGAAAAATTGTTACTTTTGTTAATCCTGAAAATATTAAAAAAACCGAAACATCGGGATTTTTCTGGAGTTCAAGCCACCACTCAAGCAAAATCGATATTTTCGATACTGGAAAATATCGATTTTGCTTGAATGGTCCGATATTGCGGGAAGTTAAATTATAATTTGCATATTATAGTTATATAATGTGTTTATTTCTTTACTATCGTTTTAGTAATTTTTTATCTGTGACAGTTACAATAATTGATTGCGATTCCGAATAGCTTCAGTACATCACTAACGTATTTTGTTATATTTATTTGTTATTTTAAATTATAATATTGTATTTGAACTTTATTGAAAGCACTTAAACCTATTGTGATAACAGTGCGTGGATATTGAAATTATACGTTGATTCATATTTCATATCCATTGTTTCTGAGTTATTGTAAAGTGAAGTCGCATTGTAAAGTATTTATTTATATAAATTCTAATTTGCCATTTTTACATGGTAATTAATTTAAGGAATAGAATAGAGAGGGCGCCATGAAACTATTTATATTTCTTTTGTTTGTAAAACTTACATTAGCTAAATTAAATCCTCGTGTTGGTCCTGGCTACGACTGTAATTATTGTCAGCCAGAACAAATACACATATCTTTTGGATGTAAGTATTCTTTGTCAGCTTAATATATTTTATAATGTAATTTTAAGTGTTGAAAGAAATATACGAACTAACGATTATTTTTCCTTTTAATCTTTATTAATCTATTGGTACATGGCCACTTTTTTGGAGAATAGCAATAGTTATAATAAATTTAATTGTTGAAATACTTTAATGTTGATTTTACAGTTATATTAATCAAAGAAATCAAATCAGCTTCACACTGTATCCCGCACACAGCAGAGTAGGCAGAGGAAACCTAGTGTTAAGACACTCCATTCCCCACTTTCTGCCAAATTCTGGAGGTACTGCGTGTTGAGTGGCAGAACTCAACGCCGC